>LVTN01004009.1:2923-14370 GCA_001649415.1 Musa itinerans | reverse complement strand
GCTGAAACCCTGGCCGGCGGTGGCACCGCCTGGGGAATAGCACCCCAAGAAATCTGGGTGGTGGTACCGCCCAGGCTAGGTGGTGGTACCGCTAGTAGCAATGCTACCAATGGTGGTACCGCCCCTGTTCGGCGATGGTACCACCCAGTAGCAGATCCTACGGCAATAGTACTGCCCAGGGACGGCGGTAGTACCGCTTGTACCCAGGAAACCTGGGATGAGACCTTTTTAGGCTCCAAGTTTGAATCAACTTGAAGCCTATAAATATCCATCTCATCCCTGGTTAATATACACAAGCACAGAGAGTTTTAAAGTGAGAAAATGCTGTAGAAATCACTTGAGAAATCCCTCCTCTAGATCTAACTTTAGAATTCTGTTTAGAGAGGAGTGTGTGTGCTTGTAAAGGCTGACTCCTAAACCTGTGAAAAGGAGAAGAGGGGTGTAAGGAGGAGGTTGATCTTCGTCTATTAAAGGAAGATCGATAGTGGATGCCGGTGGCCTCGACGGAAGAGGAATCAAAGGAGTGGATGTAGGTCACGACGACCGAACCACTATAAATTAGTTTGCATTTCTGTTTTGTTATTTATCTTTACTGCAAACTGTATTTCATTCTTACTGTGCTTTTACTATGTTTAAGAATACACTTTCAAGTTGAGCAAGATTTCGAAATCGGTTTTATCGTACGAAACGAAAAGGTTTTTAGAACCGACGTGATTTTTACCGCTGCACTAATTCACCCCTGCCTCTTAGTGTCGACTTGTTCCTAACGCTTACATTGTGCTAAAGATCAAGGGAGCTTCTTGGCACATGCACCTTATCTTGGAGAAGCATTTAAAGGAGGAACTAAGGCGGCTCAACTTGTAGTGGCGAAGTTGGGTTCAAAAGGCCTTGGCATGGGGCAAGAGGATGTGGAGGTGGGTACTCTTGAAGAATATGTCATAGTACTGTCATTCAAGTTGCCATAAAGGGAGCGATGCATAGCGGAGATTGTACTGGTAGGGGCTGAGGCCCAGGATCCAGACAATTGTTAGGATCAAGAATGGCACTAAGAGGGGCGGGTGAATTAGTGCAACGGTAAAAATGACGATTTGAAAAACTTTCGTTCAATTAAAATCGATTCGACAAAGCCCATATCTGAAAGTAATCAAAGTAATGACTTAGAGTGAATGTAAAAAGAAGTGAGCAGCTAAGTAATAAAATAAGCAATAAGAAAAAAACACATCGGAATTTATAGTGGTTCGGTCGTTGTGACCTACATCCACTTCAGATTCCTCCTCCATTAAGGTTATCAGCGTCCACTAATAGTCTTCCTTTAATAGGAGAAGACCAACCACCTCTTTACAGTGCTTTCTCCTTTTCACCAGTTTAGGTGATAACCCTTATAAGCCTCACACCTCTTCTTGGATGATTACAAAGCTGAAGAAAGGGAAAAGAAGGACTCTTTGTACTTTTACAACACTTTTACACCCCAACACAAAGATTTTTTTACACTATGATTGCACTTTATTGCCCTTTCATGCAAAAAATGGTGGGGTATTTATAGGCCCCAATGGCTTCAAAATTGAAGCCAAAAAGTGTCTCATCCCGGGTTTTTGGGGTATTGGCAGTATCATCGCCTGTGCTGAGCGATACCACCATCGGTAGTAGTGACATTGGATGGTACCACTGCCCAATCTGGCAGTACTATCGCGTGATAAAGCCTCAGAGACTGGACTCCGGCGGTACCACCACCTGATAGGGTAGTACCACCGCTTGACAGGGTGGTACCACCGCTTGACAGTAATAACTACCGGTGGTACCATCGCTCAGACCACATGGAAGGTTGAGCCTCAGGAGGTTCCACCGCCCACCCTGGGCGGTGCTACCGCCTGATAAGGTTCAACAACCTGTTTGGGCCTTGAATCCTGCCCAAAAGAGTCTAATTACGGACCCAATTGGCTCTCAATAGGGTTAATGGGATTACCGCCCAAACCTAACCCTAATTATGTGCTAACTATGATTTTTAAGGCATATACTAAACAAAACAAATCCGATAAGTCTAGGTTTCTTCCGGCGATCTTTCGGCGGACTTCCGACGATCTCTCGGCAATCTCCGAATGGACTCCCAGCAAGCTCCTAGACTTCACGACGAACTTCTTGGCGAGTTCTAACGAGCTTCTTCTCGGTCAATTCTGGTAGCATTTTCGATGAACCTCCGGACTGCCGACGAATTCTCAAAATCCCATCGAAATCACGATCTTGATTTCGATACTTCGTTTTGCTTTATGCCTTGATCGCTATCGTAGTTAATTCTACACACTTTTCTTAACATATAGATTGGATTAAATAATTTACTAATTGATTTCATCATCAAAATATGAAATTCAACAATCTCCCCCTTTTTTATGATGACAATCAATTGATGACAGAGTTAACCTTAACTCTCCCTATCTATATGCTATATTTGAGAAAAGACACTCTTGAATTCAAGGCCTTTGAATTCAAGTATCAAACCGATATGTTATTTGCATTTAAACTTATCAACATGCACATCATGATACTAATCATGATTTACTACCTCAAAATTCGATACCATGTATTTATCACAATACAAATGATGTCAAGGCATGACATCCATTTTTAAGTCCAATATAGAATGATGATAGATAATCATCATTTTCAAGTATGATACGAATTTCAAATATGAAATTTAACAAGATTCAAATTTTGATAAAAGATGACAATTCATCAATCTGAGGTATGATATCAATTGTAAGTAGGAAATTAAGCATGATAATCACAATGATAGACATTTATCATTTTAATTCGAAATCAAGCATGATTTTAAGAATGAAATATATTCAAGTATTCATGCCACATTATGATACATTTCAAGCATTCATGATACATTTCAAGTATCTATGATACATATGATGCATATGTAATACATTTTGATTTTTTTAAGTATTTATGATGTATTTGACGATTCCAATCATATTTCAAGCAATAGCAAAACATTCAAGCATTTACGATAAGATACATTTGACACATTATTTCAAACATTCATAATGCCAATTTGTCATCAATTTGCTATATTTCTCCCCCTTTGTCATCAACAAAAAGGAAATGGGCAATCGTCTCAAGCAAAGAGAAGGAAATGTTCATGAATAGTGCATTTATCAAGAAGAACTAAAATTTTGATAGTTCATGAATATCCATCAATAAAATCTGTTTCTCATTAAAAATTTATAAGAGTGAAATCCATGAGAGATGTATTTGTCAATAAAATCCATGAGTGAAGGGACTAAGTGTATCAAAAATTATTAAGTGATGGAGCAAGGGTATGAAGTAAATTTGATACCAAGTAAATTGAAATTCCGGAATTCATGAAAGCTTTATTTACAAAATGAAATAAATTCATGAAATCTTTATTTATGAAAAATCGAGAAACTCTAGAAAAGATATACAACAAACTCATGCATTTGAATAGTTAAATATCCCTAACCTTGCAAATGATCGTCACAGTCCATAAAAATTCTTCTTTCTTGAGAAGGATAAGGAAGAATTCATGGGAAAGAAGCATCAAATGAAGGATTAAAAATTCACGAATAAAACTTTATAAATCAAATCCATTTCTTGTAAATAGAAGGAAGAAGAACTCATGAAAAATAAGATATCAAGTTGTAAATACCAAAAGTCCATGAGTTGAATCTTCTCTTTTGTAAATATCACTAGAAGGAAAATGCGATCTTGATTTAAAAAGAAAACTCAAGTTACAAAAAACAACGAGAAGTTCAAAAAATGTATCAAGGAATTTATGCATTCAAAAGATTTATCATGCCTAATTCTTAGAGTGTTGCAAGCATTAAACCATCATTACGAAGCGCATCAGCACATGACATCAAAAGGTACGTCATAGGATGTAAAAAGTATAGTATATCAAAGAGTACAACTCATCATGGTACTTTTTAGTTTCCTACTCCCTTTTATCAGCAAAAGAAAATACATAACCTATTCAGGTGGTGGTAAATCAAAATGCCTAAACAAAGTATTTAGTTGCAGACGAATTTGCTGCATCTCAGTTAAAATATGATCTTGACATAGTCCAATTTGATCCAATCGAGTCAATATTGGATCGGCAAATGAGGAGGGTACTTGCTCTGTTGAAGGTGCTACCTCAAGGGGACCGGTAAGAGGAGAATGACTTTCCCTATATATAGGTGTTTCTAGTTCTAATTCAAGTGGGGGAGGTTCAATCCTCCTAAGTAATCTAGTCGAAATTCTGTTTCTTACTATGCATCTTAATCTCCTTAATAGGTTTCTATTGATGACATTGAATCGATCTAGTTTTAAGGTTTCTTCATCAAATGGAATAACTATGTTATGTGCATGCATTAGTCTAGTGATTAAATGACCATATGGAAGCATCATATCTTTTGTTGATAGTTCAATCATATTTTATTTTATCAGATATCCAAAACAATTATCGTGTCCTATCATAATCCAATACATTGTTTCTAATTCCATTTGACTACATTCATCATAATGATTTTGTTTTGAAAGTAGGATATTTATCACGATGTGAAGAAGTAATTTTGTGCTAAAGGATAGCAAATGTTCATAACTTTTTGGAACGATGGACAGATTTGGGTTACAAAGATAGTTTCTAATGCCTCAGAATACGTAACCCCAACTGATTCTTCATCCCATAGCCCTCTTAAGTAACAACCTCTTCTTTTCTCAAGAATTCTTATAAGGTTACAAATTACACTATCCATGATGGGTATGTGATGCCCTATGAGATAAGTGGACACCCTATCATTTTCATCTACATGCAAGTTGCTGTAAAACAAACGAACAAGTCTAAGGCAAATGGATTCACTTATTTGAAGGATTGGAAGGAAATCTAAGTTGGTAAACCATTGAATTGGTTCTAAATTACTCAATTTTTCTGTATCTACATATTTTTCCTTATGAACACTTCTAGATTCAAAGGTTGGGAATTTAAGGGCACGTTGAGGGGAATCAAAGAGTATAGAATCATAGATTTCATCTACTCTCCTCTTTCCTTTATCCCTTGAGGATCTTCTAGATCTCATGGAACTACATATATTATCAATGAGAAAACTATAAGAAGCAAGATCTATGCATTGAAAAAAAAGTTTTAAGGATTACCCTTGTAGTGATCTCTTGAAAAGTTAAGATTGATCTTTAGATTTGCAAAGGATAAGGGTTTTCTTGAGTTTCTAGAGGAAGAGCAAGGAGAATGAGAGGTGGAGAAGGGTTTAGAGGTGTGGGGAAGAGGTGTAGGAAGGCTTGGGGGCAGTTCTACTGCTGGCCCTAAAAGTGCTTTTATAGGGCAGAGTTGCGGGTGGTGCTACCGCCTAAAACCAGTGCATACTAGCAATGCTACCACCAGTCCAGCGATGCCACCGCCGGTGTATTGTTTTCCTTAAGCTATTTGTTTTCTTTGTCTAGCATCATTACTTCTCTTTTGAGATACATCAAGTAAGTACTCTTGCCTCCTTTTCTTTTGAGACAAGCAAGATCATAGTCATTGTGTGGTGCAAACGCTTATTAGCGTAAATATCATATCAAATCAAATAAGGTTCGGCTTTTATCAATAGAAGAAGCAAGAATTCTTATAGAAATGATTAGTTCAAACATACCAGTTATCTATGAATTAGATTTTTATTTTGTGAATTGCAAAGAGAGGGAATTAAAGTAAATGATCTCGAAAAAGAAGACTCAATTTTTAAAAGTTGAGAAATCTGAAAAATATAAAAGAGGAACTCATGCATAAGAATTTTCAAGAATAACCATTATTCATTTGGATCATTTTGATGAAAAATAATCATCAAACATGATTTTGTTGCATATAAACCATCTTTATTTTGTTACATATAGTTCTAATTCTAATTATCATTCATTTATTGTTTTGGCTAGAGAGCTTTATGAAGTATTTTGGATCTCAGGCAATAAGCCTTGAGCATCCACTATCAATGTACCATTTCTTGCTCCTAGCTTGTGATGGTAAACATTTCTATAAGAAAGGGTGATTTTTAGGTAACCATTTGATCTTGAGTGCCTCATAAATTGATCTACTCAACTTATCATTTTGCATAGAGTTCTTTACGGTTCCTTTATGAACCCAAATCAATTTGCATGGACTATATATCTTAAACGGATATTTATAAGCAACATGTCTGAGTTTACAACAAAAGTTACATTTGGCAGAGGGCGATACATGCAAGGTATGGCCTTTAACAAAGGTGGTTGAATTTTGGTGAGAGCTACTCACAAATCTGATTCTGCCTCTTCTATGAATGTGACTCTTATTGGCAAGGATCATGTATAAGGACTTGCTACCTAACCTTAAACTTTTCTAAAGTTTCTTTGAGTAGCAAGTTTTCCTTCTCAAATGCCTCTAAGTGTTCACACTTATTGCATGGAGGTAATAAAGGATTATCATGCTTAAGTTTTTCAAATTTATTATTTAAAAGGGCATGCTCCTTTTTCAAACAATTAAACTTTTTGCTCATTATTCTACATTCATCGAACAAATCATGAAAACCACTTAAAAGCTCATTGAAAGATAAATTTGCATCAAATAAACCACTTACCTCATCTCTATAGCCATTAGTGCGTAGTTGGCGATTTCCTTATTGCTTTGTTCTTCGTCTTCGGAATCGCTTGAATCATCCCACGTTGCTTTGAGCACTTACTTCTTCTTTTGTTGTTTCTTCTTCACTTGAGGACATTCGCTTTTGAAATGTCCTAGCTTTTTGCATTTGTAGCATATAACTTGTCCTTTCTTAGGTTCAATTTTATTTTTAGTGTCATTTTTAGATTTATTTCTTTTATGATTTTTTTTAACTTTCTTGTCAAGAGCACCAAGTCATCATCATAGTCCTCGTCACTTGAATTTTCTTTTAAGTGGTCTTCATGAGTTCTTAGTGTCATAGCTTTTATGTTCTTTGGAAGATTGTTCTCAAGCTCTTTATGAGCATTGCAAGTCATTTCATAGGTCATCAAAGACCCAATAAGTTCTTTGAGTGAAAAATTATTTAAGTCCTTGGCTTCTTGAACTACCATTACTTTAGGATCCCAACTCTTTGGAAGGGATCTTAATATTTTGTTAATAATTTTAAAATTAGAAAAACTTTTACCAAGTCCTTTTAGACCATTGACGACATCCGTAAATTGGGTGTACATATCTCCAATAGTCTCACTTGGTTTCATCCGAAACAATTCATAAGTATAGACCAAAAGATTAATTTTGGACTCCTTTACTCTACTAATGCCCTCGTGAGTGATTTCGAGTGTATGCCAAATATCGAAAGCTATTTCACAAATAGACACTCGATTGAACTCATTTTTATCTAAAGCGTAAAATAAGGCATTCATAGCCGTAGCATTTAAAGAGAAAATCTTCTTTTCCAACTCATTCCAATCGTTCATTGGAAGAGAAGACTTTTGAAAGTCATTTTCCACAATGTTTCATAACTCAAAATCTATAGAAATTAGAAAATTCCTCATTCTAGTTTTCAAATAGGGTGTAATCCGTCCCATTGAATATTGGTGGACGTGTGATTGAGTGTCCTCTTGATTGCTAGCAAATGCCATCTCTCTTGGGTTTCAAATCAAAATGAGAGTGACCTCGCTCTAATACCAATTGTTAGGATCAAGAACGGCACTAAGAGGGGTAAATTAGTGTAGCAGTAAAAATGATGGTTTGAAAAACTTCCATTTGATTAAAATCGTTTCAACAAAGCCCGTATCGAAAAGTAATCAAATTAACGACTTAGAGTGAATGTAAAAAGAAGTGAGCGGCTAAGTAATAAAATAAGTAGTAAAGAAAGAACACACTAAAATTTATAGTGGTTCGGTCATTGTGACTTATTTCCACTTCCGATTCCTCCTTCGTTGAGGTCACTAGCATCCACTAATGATCTTTCTTCAATAGGCGAAGACCAACCACCTCTTTATAGTACTTTCTCATTTTCATGGGTTTAGGAGATAACCCTTACAAGCCTCACACCTCTTCTTGGATGATAACAAAGCTAAAGAGATGGAGGAGGACTCTTTGCACTTTTACAATACTTTTATACCCCAACACTTAAAGATTTTTTCACACTATGATTGCACTTTGTTGCCCTTTCATGCAAAAAATGATGAGGCATTTATAGGTCCTAATGGCTTCAAAATTAAAGCCAAAAAGTGTATCGTCTCGAGGTTTTGGGTTACTGGCGGTACCACCGCTTGCAGCACTGACATTGGGCGGTACCACCGCTTGATAGAGCCTCGGAGACTAGGCTTTGGTGGTACCATCGCTTGATAGGGTGGTACCACCACTTGATAATAATAACTACCAATGGTACCACTACCCAGACCACTTAGGAAGCTGAGCCTCAAGCAGTTCCATCGCCCACCATGGGCAGTTCCACCGCCTAACAATGTTCAGCAACCTATTTGGGCCTTAAATCCAACCCAAACCAGTCCAATTACAGGCCCAATTGGCCCTTAACAGAGTTAATAGGATTACCTCCCAAACCTAACCCTAATTATATGCTAACTCTGATTTTTAAGGCATACACTAAACAAAACAAGTCTAGTAAGTCTAGGTTTCTTCTGGCGAGCTTCCGGCGATCTTCCAACGGACTTCTGATGATCTCTCGATAATCTCCCAACGGACTCCCGATAAGCTCCTAGACTTCACGACAATCTTCTTTGCAACTTTCGGCGAGCTTCTTCTTGGTCAATTCCGGCAACATTTCCGATGAACCTTTGGACTTCCGACGAACTCTCGAACCCCCAACAAAATATCAATCTTGACTCCGGCACTTCGTTTTGCTTTATGCCTTGATCGCTATTGTAGTTAATCCTACAAACCTTTCTCAACATATAGATTGGATCAAATAATTTACCAATTGATTTCATCATCAAAATATGAGATTCAACAACACTGGTGCACCAATTTCAGCAAAGTTGGTGGACTTCAGGAGCTACTAGGCGATGGACTATCCTAAAGTGGTGCTTCATCTAGGTGTGACCCAAGAGCGGGTGGACAAAGGTCGATTGCCAAAGGAGCAAACATAATCGAAAGTGGAAGAGGCCTTGCGATGTGTTGGCAGAGGCCACGCATGGAGGGATCACAATCTAAGTGTACCCCACAAGGATCATAATGCAATGGAGATGTCACCAGGAGACGACATGGTGCAGCAGATCGTGGTGGAATAGTTTATGGCAACGCGATACACAAAATCTAGTCCCGTGAGAGACTATATCATACGGAGGTATGATCGGGAGCTATTGGGAGCTCCACTTTGGTGAACAATACCATGGCAAGAAAGGCTATGAATTTAAGGAGTGAAAGTCATGGTACCGCAGAGGTGGGTCTTCAGTGTGTGCATCAAATTTTGCATCGAATAAAAGCCTTGGTCATTAGTATATGGGGATTGTGTACCACCGAGGGAAAAGTTTGAATGTAAGTACTAGTGAGTCCCATGGGGGGACTTGATCATGTAGAGGTATAATCAGAGCGGTTAGAGAGTTGGACTACTTCAGAGCCCATATTCGCTTAAGGGAGCCCGGCTAGCTAGAGGACAAAGCCGAGTAAGCGAACAATGCTACCAAGGAAGCTAAGTCAAATAGAATCGATGTGAACCCTACAACATGATGGAAGAGGCCATGCATGGGAGTTGTAGTTTGTCTTTCCATCGACCAAGGGGAACTGCTTGGTGAACATAGAGGTGTTAAAGCATAGGGTCGAAAGGGGTAAGGAAGCGATGATGAGTCCAGAGGGACTTAGCTACTCAAAACCAAGCATTGGTTAGAATGGAGATGGACTTGGAGGAGTGCCATAGTACCACAAAGGCAGATCTACCAATCGCGAAGAAAGGGATACAAATGTGAGGCGATGGATAATAGGGCCATGGGCTATTAGGAACGAGTCGACACTAAGAGGGGGGGTTAATTAGTGCAGCGGTAAAATCACGTCGGTTCGAAAATCTCTTTCGTTCGATTAAAGCCGATTCGGAAATGCTTAACTTGAAAGCGTGTTCGCAAATGTATTGAAGGCAGTAAGCAAGTAAAGTAGTTTACAGTAAAGTAAATTGCTCAAAAATAGAAATGCAAACCAGAGAAGAACACGCCAATTTTATAGTGGTTCGATCGTCGTGGAGGTTTTTCTCCTCATACGGCTCGAGCTCGAGAAAAAATTATTTTAATTTCGGTATATCTTTCTATATATAATATCAAATGGTAAACACAAAATAATGACTCAAATCATAGTCTAATTCATTATTATTATTTTGTTCTTCCTAAAAAAAAAGAAATTTCATTCGTACTAATAACTCAAGTTGGGTAATTCTGATAGAATTCGAAGGGAAATCCTTAGACATTTATTGAGTCGTCTCTAACCTCTTTTGTTTGTCTACCTACATCCACTCCACCGATTCCTCTTCCGTTGAGGCCACCGGCATCCACTATCGGTCTTCCTTCAATAGGCGAAGACCAACCATCTTTTACAGCTCTTTCTCCTTTTACCGGGTTTAGGAGATAACCCTTACACCCCCACTTACTCCTCTCTCAAACTATTTTAACACTTAGAAGAAGGAGAGGAGTTCACACAAGATTGCAACAGCATTTTCTTTCTTTTTCACTCTTAATACTTATGTGCGTTAACCAGGGATGAGAGGGGTATTTATAGGCCTCAAATTGATTTAAACTTGGAGCCTAAAAACATCTCATCCCAGGTCTCCCGAGTACGGGCGGTACCACTGCTTGTGTTGGGCGATACCACCGCCAGTGTTAGTCTAACACTAACACTGCACTAGGTGGTACTACCACTTGACACCCTGTACTGGGCAGTACCATCACCTGACAGTCTGTCGGAGATTGTGTTTGGGTGGTACCACCGCCTGACATAGTCTCGGAGATTATATGCCACGATGGTGCCACCTCTTGGGTCACTGTTTGGGCCTTTCATTAGGCCCAACACAGTCCTTACATGGGCCCAACTGGCCCCTAATTGGGTCGGCCCAATTCCAATCTCAATTATGTGCTAACTATAAAATTTAAGACATTTACTAAGCTAAACAAGTCCCTAGGTCTTGGTTTCTTCCGGTGAGCTTCCAACGATCTTCCGACGAACTTCCGACGATCTCTCGGCAATGTTCCAACGGACTCCCGGCAAGCTCCTGGACTTCACGACGATCTTCTTAGTGAGTTTTGATGAGCTTCTCTAGCAAGCTCCTGGACTTCTCTGTCAATTCTGACAGAACTTCTAATAAACGTCCGAACTTTCGACGAACTCTCGAACTCCCAACGAAATCACGTTCTTGACTCCAGGACTTTATTTTGCTTTATGAGTTACTATTATAGTTAATCTTGCACACATAAAAACACACTTCGATCTAGAAAATTATTACTAAGCATGAATCATGTTGTCCGGCATGTCATTGGTC
>LVTN01004005.1:4324-14755 GCA_001649415.1 Musa itinerans | reverse complement strand
TGCAGGCCTGGTGGAAGGAGGTCTGCGAGGTGGGGCACGGCGACAAGAAGGACGAGCCGTGGTGGCCGACGATGCAGACGGTACGCGAGTTGACCGATTCATGCACCATCATCATCTGGATCGCCTCGGCGCTCCACGCCGCCGTCAACTTCGGACAGTACCCCTACGCCGGGTACCTCCCGAACCGGCCCACCATAAGCCGTCGCTTGATGCCAGAGCCGGGCACGCCGGAGTACCAAGAACTGGAGAAGAACCCGGACAAGGTCTTCCTGCGGACCATCACCAACCAGATGCAGACCATTCTGGGGGTGTCGCTGATAGAGATCCTGTCGACCCACGCGTCGGACGAGGTGTACTTAGGCCAGCGAGACACGCCGGAGTGGACCACCGACAAGAAAGCGCTCGCGGCGTTCCAGCGCTTCGGGGCGGCGCTGAGGTCGATCGAGGCGGAGATCGTGAGCAGGAACGGCGACTCGTCCTTGAAGAACCGCAATGGCGCCGCCAAGGTGCCGTACTACTTGCTCTTCCCCAGCGGCGAGACTGGGATCACCGCGAAGGGAATCCCCAACAGCATATCCATTTAGAATGGGTCCATGTCGTTAATTAATGCTGCAGTAAGGGAGTAAATAAAGCAGCTCACGTAGACCTTTGGCATCCATCGGTGAGTCGCGTGTGGTGTGAGGGACGTATCCTTTCTTCACGCACATTATGTAACAAAGCAAGCGAGCCTATATATATGTTTTGCTGTCAAAACCTCGTCTGCGATCAACAGTCTCTCTCTACTTATGCTCTTCCAATCATCATCATCATCATCATCATCATCATCATCATCATTATCAATGCCACGCTTAATTAGGACAAGGCTAGAGTGGATGGGCATGCATGGCTGATGAAGCCTCAGCTTCTTACAAGTTATACAATATTTTTAATCCATGGATGCTGTCGTTATTACTTGAGCTTTATTATCTCTGAAGAAAAAATTATACATACATATATAATAGTACAAAGATGGTATATTATATAGCTTAAGATAGAACTACTGTTTGTTTACTTTATTTTAATATTACTATTTATCCTTTTTTTCTTTCACTCTCTTCTCTCTATCACCTATGGACTCAACTAACTAGTCAAAATATTATTAATAAATTCAATAAATGTTAATGAATAAGCTCAAATATGTTACATTGGACATTAATTCAATTAAAAATTTTAAATTTATCAAATTATATAATAAACTAGCATATGTCATCCTACTCTCTTTCAATCTTGACCACCGTGAACTATTCTATTGGTCCTCTTTCAATCTCTTACTCATATATAAATATTCTCTTAATATTCAAGTATGAAAGATCGATCAAAGTTGACCTATTAATAATAACGATATCATGAAAATAAATACATTTATAATAAGAGATCCTATACAAATAAATTCTTAAATTTTATTTTCTTGAGCCATTATAAGAGTACCTGAATATTGTTTTTTTTTTATCCAAATTGAGCATTCTCGTGCAGGTTATGCAAACAAATAAACACAAAATACCTGCAGTTTTAAAATTAATCCACTTGTGTGTGAGAGCATGTGTATATATATATAATCATATATAAAAATAAACTTAGTAGAAATCATCATGTCCAGTATCAAGCAAAAACTTGGTCCAAACACGTTAATCACTTCCATATGGGATAATTTTAGTTAGCAATTAATATAAACTAATCCAAGCAATACTAAGCATGATTATGTTTGAACTTCTTGATAACATAGAGTGATACATGAGCAATCCAACGACACTTCAGAGTGTGATCCTGACATCAACCTCAATCTAACATGTCACTTGAGAACTACTAACATGAACATGAATCATCATTTGTAACCACAATGTTGGATGGTTTTATGAATATTATGGTTTGATAGATTAAGATAGACTTATAAAGGTTTGATGCAAGGTTCGCAATACCATACATACCATACCGATGTTTCGACCTAAGCTCGGTACGGTACGGTACGGTGTACTGAGCATTGTAGCAGTGCTACAGTGCACTGCTACAGTGTTATAGTACACTGCTACAGTCGAAATCGACCGTACCGGTAGCGGGTGATCCGTGTACCGGTAGCCTGTCGGACCGATACATATCGCCCGTACCGGGCGATACAATTCGGTATTGCAGACCCTGGTTTGATGTGTATACTACTATCAATTTTAACTTAAGTATTTTAGATAATGATCTAGGCTCAACAAAGTTGATAGGTCGGTTATTCTATTAGGGCTGGGTCATGACATTTAGTGTTAGAGTTGACCTAGTATTAAAGTATGTTGAGAGGACTCGAGTAGAATTTATGGATTGAGTGACTTGTTATTGGTGTAAAGTCACCATTGGGCTATACCTCACATGCACTATACTAGAGTTTGATATTGGATATTTTGGGTCTTGATGAGGATGTCGAGCCCATAATTAAGAGAGTTTATAACACTTGGGCAATACTAAAGTTGACTTATTAAGGTTTAATGGGTGTATTACTATTAATTTTAACTTAGGTATTTTGATTAGTATATTTAGGCTCAACAAAGTTGACAAACCAATTATCCCATCAAGTTAGGTCATGATTATCATAATCTATCAAACAAGCTCTTAAAAGAACCTCCAATATCTGAATGGTTATTTCAGACCAACCATTTGTTTGAAGGTAAATAGTTATGCTAAAGTGTCACTTGGGTGAATGACAAACTTTAACTTATGCACTTCATCTAGCAATTATTACTTCACTGGAAGGCTTTCAAGAATACAAAGGTGATCTAAAATCTGATTGAGCTATCCTATACTTCAGCGAACTCTAATTTTAATCATTATGCTAAGTCTCTAGCCAAGGTTTATAAATAAGTATTTTCCTTTTGACACTCCTCGATTTTCTATATTAGGGAAGATTTTACCATTAAGCAAGTAAGAAAACTATAAGTTGTCTCCCCCAAAAAATTCTCATGTCCATGAAGCCTTTAATTGTGACATGAAAATATACAAGTGAGAAATATATCTTATAGACTTTCTGATAGAAGATCATGATAGAAGATATAGAAGATCATGATACAGATAATCTCAGACTTGAATAACTAATTTTATTGATCATAATAGAGAAAATCTCTCCCTCGAAACCTATATAAATACTTATTACCTCAATGAATAAAATTAATCTCTTTCACAACATCTCAATTCTTCATGGTATTAGAGCTCTTCATGCCTCGAGCAAGACTTGCTCTTCCTCATTGTCTGATAATAACAATCCCTCCTCTCTACTGATTTACCATTGTTGATTTATCAATAGTACTTCTACTGATTCTTTTTGCTTTTTTGGCCAAACCAAGGATGTTCTGCCATCGACGACACTTGATAGGGCACTCCTACATCATCTAAGACATGGTCCTCTCTTCCAACTATCAACTTGCCCTCTCTAGCTCCTAGGATGGCGATCTCTGTCTCTAGGATCTCTCCATTGATGTCATCGATCCCTCTGCCTCTCTTATCTACTCTTCTTCTCTTAAACGAGAATCTCGCGAGTTCCTCCATTATCCTCTCCATGTCTCCTCTCTCGGCTATAATGCTCTATGCCTCAATGCGTTCTTTTCCTCCTCTCCCCTCTAGTTAAGGTCCACAGATCCATTCTCTGCCCCTGAGTGCTCAAATCTTCTTCCCCGATCTACCTTATCATAGTTGTCTTTCCTCCTACCTCCCTATGACGACAAAAATCTCTCTTCTCCACTGATTGTCTTTGCCCGATCTCCTCCTATGCTCGGCAACATCACCCTTTGCTAGTTCTCACAGACTTCAACCCATCGTCGAGCGCTCTCTAACCCGAGTGATTTCTGCCTTGAGCGTTCCCCCGTTGCTTTGCTATGGCCACCCGTCGACTCCACTCGATGGCTGCTCAATAGTAGACCTATTGGGAAATCTAGGGTGACATCACATGTGTAGTGGAAGAACAGAAAATAAAAATCTCAGAATTTCCCACAGAAAAGAAGCTTTCATCATCGTGTAAAGAATGGTGCACAAAAACTAGCGAAACTGAAAAACCGTGCATGTTAAGGGATGTGTGTTACCTAGGGAGATTATATATCCCTAAAATCTTATAGATTTATGGGAGAGGATGAAGGAAGTCAACTATCCTCCTCTCTAGTGGTGATCCATATGGTAGGGGTTGTGAAGATGCTCCTTAAATCGCTGCATAGTTCTCTTGTTTGTGCGCATATTACAACCAAGAAGGGGTCATCCCTTCTTGCTGTCCACATGCCCTAAACAAGGGCTGCTAGATAAGGAGGAGATAGGAGAGGAGAATAGGAGGTGGCAGCCAAAGGGGTCTAGCCTTTAGCTCTTTGGTTCTCTCCTATTTATATAGGCTTCCTACCAAGTTAACTCTAATGGATCTTACCCTATTGGGTGTTGGATCTCCATCCAACTACCCAAGCCTCTTAGATTAGTGAATCTCTATCTAATAATATCTCATTGGCTTTTATTAGATCTTATCCATAAGATCCAATAATTTAGGGGCTTATTGGATATCTAATAAGATAGGGGCTCCAACAGATATCTCATATTCGAATCTCTACTCATCGCAACACCTATCATATATATATGACCCTATAGGCTCAATATCGAGCTAGTTGTAAGTCATATCCATCAGAACTCTTTCTGGCTCAGTGAATTATTATCCTCATAATAATTCACTCGACTCATCAATTACGAACGTACTAAGCCACTACGCCATAATCTCTAGATGAGACAAAAGAATCCAATCCATTAGACCTGTTTGTCCTCAATTACTGTGTATCTATAGTCCCTCATCCATTTAATATCCTAGAGACCTTCTAGGCATGGTGTTGTCAGGCCCATATGGTTTCTACTCGAGTCTCGCTCTAATCAGATTCTCTCGGAGAACTCTTTCTCTCTAAATCCAAATGACCCTGGCAAGTATTTGCCTGAGTAAAAATATATGAGATATTTCTCTCATGGCATTGAGAGAGGATGATCCTCTATCAATACTCAATAGCCTTTGTAAGGTTGGCTACCACTCCCAATGATTGATTGTGCTAGATCTGGAACGTCTAGGCCTATAAGTTTGATATAAAAGAATGGAGTACTCATACGTGACATCCTTGGTGTCTTAAGCCTAAGGACTAGATACACCACTAGGATGACGGAATCATTGTCTGATAATAAGATATCATCAACCATCCAACAATCTGTGAGCAAATCGATCAGTGAACTCATTCTCCAATAAGCACTTGTACTGCATTCCTAGTGTCCTCACATAAGCAACTATGAGACCAACTACCTCTATCATATGAACGGGTATATTGCACACCAGTCTATCCAGTTATTTCAATGTACTTCTCAAGTAACCGATAAACGAGATTATTTAGGGTTTGTGTTTGAAGGCAAATCGGTCTCATTATTGTGATCTCATCATGATCCGATTTTTATTGCATAGATCTATGGACATCATAATATATGCAACATACAAGATAAAGTGATAAAATATCAAATAATATAATAAGCAAAAAGAGCATGTATTATGTCACATGTGTCATCACTTACATGATTGGCTTGCAAGGCACCTATAACTAGTAATCTCTCACTTGACCTAAAGCCAATCACCTATGTGTTTGATCTTTATCAGTCCTTGGTGATGCTAAAAAAAAAATATGAGATAACAACTTCATTAGTGGATTTGCAATGTTATTTTCGGATGGAACTCTTTCCATTGCTACATCTCCTCGGGCCACGGTTGTTGAATCTCAAATTTTAATGATGAAATCAATTGATGTGTTTAGATCTAATCTACGTTTTGAGTGACGCAGGGCTAACTTCGATCAGAAAAGGTAAATTGATTAAAGCAGGAAGAATCAGATGTTGGGTCGGAGTGAACATGTCAAAAGATTGGACGTCGGGCCGGAGGATCAGTCGATGGTGGTACCGCCCAATGACAATGTGTCAGACGGTGGTACCACCCAGTGTTAGGCTACAGGCGGTGGTACCGCCCATATCCAAAAGACCCAGAAGTTTAAATTTTTGAAATCATTTGTGACCTATAAATACCCTACTTGGGTAGTAAGAAAGGAGCAAGAATTCTTGAGGAAAAAACTGAGTAAACTCTGCCAAAATTTTGAATTCCCTCATCCTAGTACTTAGAGTTAGTCCTAAGAGAGGTGTGTGAGGGAATACTTGTAAAAGAGTGACTTGTAAGGGTTATCTCCTAAACCCGTGAAAAGGAGAAAGCACTGTAAAGAGGTGGTTGGTCTTCGCCTACTGAAGGAGGATCATTAGTAGACGTCGATGACCTTGACGGAGGAGGAATCAAAAGTAGATGTAGGTCACAACGACCGAACCACTATAAATCGGTGTGCATTTCTATTATTGTCATTTACTTACTTTGCAATTGCTTCACTTCCTCCTTACCTTGCTTTAACTATAGTTACGAACAAGTATTCAATTTCAAGTTATCTTTCGAGATCGGTTTTTATTGTACGAAGAAATTTCAAATCGTCGTTTTTATCCACTACACTAATTCAGCCCCCCTCTTAGTGTCAACTTAATCCTAACAGTTGGTATCAGAACCACGTTATTTCTTATTTGGTTTAACACTCAAGAGAAATGACTCTTTTCAACTTTTAAAAGGGTCACTCTCTCATTCGTCCTCTCATATTCAGTGGGATGGACCACACATATTGGAAAACTCGGATGAGAGTTTTCTTGCTTTTCATGAACCTTGATTTATGGAATATCATTGAAAATGGATTTCAAAAGTCTTCTCTTCCAATGAACAATTGGAATGATTTGAAGAAGAAAACTTTCTCTTTAAATGCCAATGTTATGAATGTTTTGTTTTGCGCTTTAGATAAAAATGAGTTCAATGAGTGTCTATTTATGAAATGACTTTCGATATTTGGCACACACTTGAAATCACACATGAAGGCACTAGTAGAGTAAAAGATTATAAGATAAATCTTTTGATGCATTCTTTTGAATTATTTCGAATGAAGCAAAATGAAACTATTATTGACATGTACACCCGTTTTACAGATGTCGTCAATAGTTTAAAAGCTGTTAGCAAATGTTTTTCAAAATTTAAACTTGTTAACAAGATATTAAGATCCCTTCCAAATAGTTGGGATCCTAAAATAAAGAAAAGAATGGATGAAACTTATGATACCACCCTATTTGATTCCTATGAATATATCCTAACTATATTAACTTTGAAAGTTATCAAAAAATTTGCTTCTTCATATTAAGTATTTGGACTTCAAGATGCCTTGTACTTACTAAGATCAAGGTAACAAGATTAATGGCTAACGGTGAACTCGATGTACGAGGCTTCAATCGATGTGAGGATCATGGCATTCTACCAGGATCATGGCATTGATGTCTTTGGAACTGAATTGAGAATGCCTTGATTAGGTTTGTTTGAACTTTCTTTATAATTTTGAATTACACTTTGATTTGATTTTTTTTTAATTTTGAACATGGTTCTAGGTTAAGCAAGATACATATGCACATCAAAATTAATACACCTAGTCTTCCAAAATATTCAAAAATTATCTATGGATGATATAAGAATCAAGTGTTCTATACTTATTTCACCATACAATAAGAAAAAAAAAAGGAGGAATTGTGAAGAGAAGAGTTAATTATCACTTGAGAAAACTAAATTAATGAGAAAAATGATTTAAGATGATGAGAATAATGATGGTTTGGGATTCCAAAGTTAAGAACATAAACAGAGAAGAATATTTTCAAGGTAATGATACTATTTTGGATATATTATAAAATCCTAATAAGTATATATGTACAATTGAATAAAATAAAAAATAATTATAATAAATTCAATTATATCATAGATACTTGGTGTTTTAACCTAATTAATTAATAGAAATACCACGTACTGCAATCTTAACCCTGACTTGGTCATAGGATGATGGGCCTAATAGTTGGATGGGCCTTGGACCTTGATTCAAGTTAGGTCAAAAACATAAATATCAAACATAGAACAAGAATAAGAAAGTGGAATAATATGTTATATTTAAAATATTGATATAGTTGAAAGGGGAAAAATATGTTATATCTAAAGCATTGATCTAGTGGTGATATATTAGACATGCTTATTAAATCTTTAGTAATATTTTGAACTTGCTTAGTTAATATGTATATATATATATATATATGTATGTATGTATGTATGTATGTATGTATGTATGTATGTATGTATGTATGTATGTATGTATGTATGTATGTATGTATGTATGTATGTATGTATGTATGTATGTATGTATGTATGTATGTATGTATGTATGTATGTATGTATGTATGTATGTATGTATGTATGTATGTATGTATGTATGTATGTATGTATGTATGTATGTATGTATGTATGTATGTATGTATGTATGTATGTATGTATGTATGTATGTATGTATGTATGTATGTATGTATGTATGTATAATTATAGTTAAAGTTGAAATGAAACAACAAAAACGAAAATATCTATTCCCTGAAATAAAAAAAATCTTATTTTACTATTAAAAACATTATTATAATTTAACAATTCCATAGAAAATCAAATATTTATTATAAGATACATTTTTGGTAATCACTCCTTCCCATCTTTTCTTCTTTTTGCATACAAGTATAAATAAAAATGATCATAATCATTCTCAAATAGTTACCACTAGAAATAATAATATGATATATAAAAAATAAATATTATAAAAGATTTTAAAAAATAAAATGAAATCAATAAAAAATAAAACAAATAAATATCAAAAATATAAAAAATAAATAGTAAAAAGTAATATATTGAAAATAAATTATGATAGACCTTGGACAACCTTTAGTTTACAATGAAATTATCTACTCATTGTAATTTTATAATAGAATACCAAATATTATATATTTTATAATTTTCTAAAAGACATCTCGCAAAGAATAAGTGGTGAACATAGGATATGCAGTGGAACTTTTTGTTCAGATAATGATCAAAGTAACACTGCCAAAAATAGATTGTCCCATGACTTAATAGTTCGCATGATTTTTTCCCCAAGATTTTAGAGAAATCTAATTTTATTTTCAATAGTTGCCACTACTTGATAGGCATAAATGTTTAAACAAGAGTTAATGACATTGGACATATAATATATGACTAAAATGGTTAAGTAGGAGATATTACGATCTCTCATTTAAGGATATGATGTCTTTGTCAAAGATTATTATAATATAGAACTAAATGTTTAAACTAAAGTTAATGAAATTAGATACATAATATAGGACTGAATTGGCAGATATTGCGATCTGTCATTTAAGGGATTTGATGTCTATAACAAAGAATATTATGATTGAGAACCTCGTAGTCACTTTACATGTAATAGGGATTTGTGATTTGTTTGTCTTTAACAAAGACGGGAAACCAAAGGGGTTGGTGTAGTCAATTTACATGTAATGAAATTAGATATAAAAAACATTGCACTTACTTTCTGTTGATCTTGATAGGAAAAGGGGATAGAGATATCAAACAGAGAAAGAGTAGGACAAGCTTCAATCTTCTATATTTCTCTCAAGAAAAATTCTTTATAATTTCAGAAACTCTATCTTTCATGACCCAACATATGAGGTTTATATAGTCCCCAAAGATACATTACATTAATTGTATTCAAGATGAATCATTCTCTTTCAAGAACCAATAACCAATTTGACTTATCCTTCCATAGACTTTTAATCTATTTTTTCTTCTTAATGTAATGAATCTCCCCCTTGATGCAATGAACCTATCTTTGATAAAATGAATCTCTTTATGACACTTGAACAAGTTTAATTCCAACATTCTCCCCCCTTAAACTTGTTCCATCTAACATGCCAAGTTTCTTTCGTAGTTATTGAAATATTTCAAATTTGAGAGGTTTTGTAACTATATCAGCCACTTGTTCACTTGTCTTGACATGATGTAGCTCCACTTCTTTATTTTTTGATATGATCTCTTATAAAATAAAATCTTGTATTGAT
Source organism: Musa itinerans (assembly GCA_001649415.1). Taxonomy (NCBI): domain Eukaryota; kingdom Viridiplantae; phylum Streptophyta; class Magnoliopsida; order Zingiberales; family Musaceae; genus Musa; species Musa itinerans. Next base: position 4,717 of record LVTN01004005.1, on the reverse strand, counting down.
ATGCTTCGATCTTTCATGATAGACTAGATTCTTGGCTAAGGCAATAGCTGATTTGTTATCAACATAAATCTTGGTTGACTTCTCCTGTGGCATATGAAGTTCTTTGAGTAATCTTCTTAGCCAGATTGCATGACAAACACTAGAAGAAGCTGCTATATATTCTGCTTCACAGCTTGATAAAGCAACAATCTATTGCTTTTTTGAAGACCAAGTGAATGTAGCTTCACCAAAGTAAAATACAAATCTAGTTGTACTCTTCCGATCATCGTAGCTTCTGGCCCAATCACTGTCACTATATCCAATAAGCTCCAACCTTTTAGATGATGAATAGAACATTCCATACTCAATTGTTCCTTTAATATATCGTAAAATTCTTTTAGCGACATTTAAATG
>LVTN01004002.1:2752-14786 GCA_001649415.1 Musa itinerans | reverse complement strand
CTTATCGTCGAAAGCCATTAAGGCATAGTTTATCGTCTTGCCTTTGTTGGTTTGCTCTTCGTCTTCGGAGGAGCTCGATTCATCCCAAAGTTCTTCCCTCTTCTTGCGTTCAAAGCAAGTAGTTACATTTCTTTTATTCTTTAATTTTTGTTTAATGAGCTTTTTAAATTTCATAGTGATGAGTTCAAGTTCACAATCACTTGAGCTTATGCTCGAGTGGTCTTCAATTGTTCTAAGTACCAAATCCTTCTTGTTCTTTGGAAGGTGGTTTTGTTTATTATGTTCATCATGTGCATTGTGCACCATTTCATATGTCATCAATGAATCGATAAGTTCTTCAAGTGGAAAAATATTTAAATCTTTTGTTTCTTGTATTACCGTTACTTTTTAATTTCAATTTTTAGAAAGCGATCGTAAAATCTTGTTAACGAGTTCAAAATTAGAAAAGCATTTGCCAAGAGCTTTTAAACCATTGACGACATCCGTAAAACGGGTGTACTTGTCAACAATGGTTTCGCTCGGCTTCATTCAAAAAAGTTTAAAATCATACATTAAAAAGTTAATTTTCAAATCTTTAACTTTGCTAGTGCCTTCATGTGTGATTTCGAGAGTATGCCAAATTTCAAAAGCCGTTTCGCACATAGAAATTCGATTAAACTCGTTTTTGTCTAAGGCGCAAAATAAGACATTCATAGCCTTTGCATTTAAAGAAAATGTCTTCTTCTCCAAATCATTCCAATGGTTCATTGGAAGAGAAGACATTTGAAAACCAAATTCGACTATATGCCATAAATCAAGATTCAATGAAAGTAAGAAAACTATCATTCGAGTTTTCCAATAAGTGTAGTCTGTCCCATTAAAAAAGGGAGGACGAATGAGAGAGTGACCCTCTTGAAAGCCGAAAAGAGCCATTTCTCTTTGGGTGTTAAACTAAATGAGAAAATGAGCCTCTGATACCAATTGTTAGGATCAAGAGTCCGGGGTCGGCACTAAGAGGGGGGGTGAATTAGTGCAGTGGTAAAAATTACGTCTTCAAAAACTTCATTGTGATAAAATCGGTTTCGTAAAGATGTTAACTTGAAATTGTACGGAAACGTAGTGAAGGAGGAATTCAGTTTGCAGTAAGGTAAATAGCAAGAAGTAAACGTAAACCAGATTTTAGAGTGGTTCGGTCGTTGTGACCTACATCCACTTCGCCGATTCCTCTTCCGTCAAGGCCACCGGCATCCACTATTGGTCTTCCTTCAATAGGCGAAGACGAACCACCTTTTATAACTTGATTCTCCTTTTACTGGGTTTAGGAGATAACCCTTACACCCTCACTCACTCCTCTCTCAAACTATTCTAACACTTCGAACTTTGAGAGGAGCTCATACAAGATTGCAGCAGCATTTCTTTTCTTTTGAACTCTCAATACTTATGTATGTTAATCAGGGATGAGAGGGGTATTTATAGGCTTCAAGTTGATTCAAACTTGGAGCCTAAAAATATCTTATCCCGGGTTTCCTAGGTACGGGCAGTACCACCGCCTACGCTGGGCGATACCACCGCTAGTGTCAGTTTGACACTGACACTGCACTGGGCGGTACCACCGCCTGACAGAGCTCAGAGACTGAGCTCTGGTGGTACCACCATCCAGACCACCTAGGAGACTGAGTCTCCTAGGCGGTGCCACCACCGGCCAGGCTTTCAACATCCTGGTTGGGCCTTGAATCCGACCCAAACCAGCCTAACTTCTGGCCTAGTTGGCTCATAACATAGTTGATGGGATTACCTCCCAATCCCAACTCCAATTATGTGCTAACTACGATTCTTAAGATATATTCTAAGCATTCTAGTTCTGGTACATCAATTACTCTTCCAGCGAACTTCCGACGAACTCCTAGTAATGTTTCGGTGGACTTCCAACAAGCTCCTGGATTTCACGATGATCTTCTTGGCGAGTTTCGATGAGCTTCTCTAGCAAGCTTTGAGACTTCTCGGTTGGTTCCGGCAGAACTTCTGACGAACGTCCGGACTTCCGACGAACTCTCGAACTCCTAACGAAATCGCGTCCTTGACTCTAGGACTTCATTTTGCTTCATGCCTTGCTATCATAGTTAATCTTGCATATGTAAAATATACTTCGATCTAGACAATTAATACTAAGTATTAATCATGTTGTTCGGTATGTTATTGGTCCATCGATGCTTCATCCGATTCTTCAGCGCATCGTCCTCTCTTGCGGCCTATTGCCCAATCGGTCAGTTGACTCCGCAACTCCGATATCCTTGGCGCAATATCCTCTCTTCTTGGCCTGATACCCGAATTCATGCATTTTATTACATATAGAATATGCTCATACACCAATAACATGATAACCAACAAGACTTGCCCATGATTCTAAATAGCTCTCCACTGCCTCAGCCCAATACAAACATCTCAGAGAGTGTCAAGCTGACCTGAAAGATTTATATAACAACGGAGTGAGCTAAAAACAGCTCAGCAAGTGACAAAGCATATTCAGAACAAAAGGAACGGTTTCAAACAAGTAGATATCATAATGCAAGGCAGAACTCAAGAATTCTCACGGATACCATCTCATTAGATACAAAATCATATGTGTCATATCATTCAAATCATATTTGGTTCATAACAAAGGGAGTACATAGTAATTGGAGTATATCAATAGCGTACGAGATGTTCCGGAGTATATCAATGGCAAATAGGACATTTCAGAACATATCAATTCATAACAAATGGAGCACAGAGTAATTGGAGCATATCAATAGCATGCGGGATGTTCCAGAGCATATCAATGGCAAATAGGACATTTTAGAACATATCAATAACGAATGAAACATTTCGGAGCTTATCAATGGCACATGAAATGTTTCGGAGCATATCAATCGGCATATGGAATAATTCGAAGCATATCAATAACAAATGAAGCATTTGAGAGCATATCAGAAACAAATATCGTACAGAAGCTCAAACGTCGTCCTTGACGTCGCAACCATATCATTCTTATCCAGAGTATGAACAGAAACCACTCACCAAAACTCTGGATGTCATATCAAGCATATAGAAGGTGTAGTGGGATCTCAGTCAGAATGTGATTCATCCATTTCTGAATGACCACCTGACAAAAGTCTCCCACGTCTGGGAGCTCCATCCACCCACGTCTAGGTGAAGTCAGAAGGGGCCGGCAGAGCATCGCAGGCTCTAAGCATATCCCACATAGCGGGCAATAAGCGCATACTATCCCTCAGAGCGGGACCCCACATAGCGGGCAACAAGCGCATACCCTTTACCATTTCTGGCAAAGGTCCAGACAATCCCACACACCAGAGTACAAGAGGGCAGTTTAACAATAAGTAGCATATGTCGGAAACACACGCGGAACAACAAAACATGCATGTGCCTTTTTGAGATAATACGAAACAAAGAACAAATCTCTCACAAATGTATTCAGATTTGGAATGAGATGAAAACAAGAGTGTACGGGGATTCCAAGCAATCATATTTAGCCCAATTCCAATAAGAAGGTTAGACGAATTCAAATGTCCAGAGGAATGGAACAGAATGCGCGAAATCGACCAAAGCTCGATTTCGGACAGAATTCCAGTGGCACAGCAAACAAATATTTCAGAATATCAATGATGCTCCAATACCCATAAGGAAGCTATGGTCGAACCATATACCAATCTATATTCTGATGGAACAAATTTCATATGAAACAGGGTTCCCAACACGGAGTTATTTTTGATTTGGTGACCCAAGGTCAAAAACACAATCACTGTTTTGCAGAATTTATAGGGTCGGATTCAACAGATAATCGGGTAGGCAATTAAACTCCAAAATTTTCAAACTATATATCAAAAGAAATATTTTCAAGTCTAGTTTCGAATAAAATCAGTTTGGTACAAATCAGAATTTTCAACAGGGAGTTATAGGCACTTTAGTATTGACAGATCAGAAATCTTGGACCCTGTTTTACAGCGTCTATAGGCTCTTTTGAAACATATGTTTGGGTAAGTATTCGGTGTCCAAAATCTACAAAATCCATGTCAAAAGAAAGATATAAGCGTCTGTTTTCAAAAAAACTTAGTTCTTCCCAAATCTGCATTTCGTACTAAAAATTATAGCTGGAACAGTATACAGGGGTCAGTTTACCGAAAATATTTTCAGAATCCGTAGTTCTATGTCCAAGGGGAAACATATCAGTTCCTACAGAGAAATCCTTCAGTTTATTTTGAATGAACATAAAAACAGAGACTAATACATATGTAGGATAGGATTAGAACACTTGCCTTTGATAATTTTGACCCGAAGTGAAAAGATTAAAGCAAGAACCCTAAAAGTCCCAATTTTTTTTCTTCTTCTTCTTCCCCTTCTTCTTTCTTTCTTTCTCTGATCATCCACGCAGCTGCCTTCTCTGCTTCCTTAAGAACGAAGGCAGAGAGGCTTAAACGGTGGAATGTGTCATTTTGTATATTTTACAATTTAGTCCTTGTATTTCGTACATTTACGATTAGGTCCTTAGGGTTTACATATATGTCCTCGAATTTTTCCTTAACAAATCCTCCAACTCTTAAGAATAAGTTCTCAGATTCACATGTTGTAGTTTTATCAAATTTAAAACAGATACTTACCTTACAATCAGAAATTTATACGAGAATTTAAAAACGAGGGGTGTTACAATGGCCCAAAGCCTTCTGTCGATACGTCGACCGATCCACCGGCCTGACGTCCAATCTTCTGACACGTTTTCCTCCGGCCCAACATGATTCTTCCTGCTTTAATTGTCTCTCCTAGATTGAAGCATCCTGCGTCACTCAAAACATAGATTAAAACATAAACACTTATCAATTGGTTTTATCATCAAAATTCGAGATTCAACAAGTTTGACACTGGGCGATACCACTACTCAGTCTGACATTGACACTGGGCGGTATCACCACCAGACACCTTGGGAGGTCGAGCCTCAAGCAATGCCACCACCAGTCTTGGTAGTGCCACCACTTAGGCCAACTAAAGGTCATTGAATGGGTCTTTCTCTTGGCCCAAAATAGCCCCAACTTTGGCCCAATGGGCCCCTAATTGAGTCAGCCTGATTACACTCGAAACCAACTCAATTAGACCTAAACTATTTTGATCTAGACAAATTATTACAAGTATGAATCCTATGTTGTCTGGCATGTCATTGGTTTATCCGACGCTTCGTTCGATCTTTCAACGCATTGTCCTCTTCTTCGATGTATTGCTCAATTGGCATGTTGACCTCCGTAACATCCGATCTCCTTGGTATAATGTCTGATCCTTCGGCACGATGCCCAAACTCATGGCACGAAGTCTTTCTACTAGTACGTCAACCGATCCTTTGGCTCGACGTTCAATCTCCTAACATGTTTTACTCCAGCCCAATGTCTGATTCATCCTACTTTAATTAATTTATCTTTTCTGATTGAATTTATTCTTACGTCACTCGAAATACAGATTAAATTATAAACTCATCAATTGATTTCATCATCAAAATCCGAGATTCAATAATCTCCCCATTTTTTATGATGACAACCAATTAATGATGAAGTTTAAACTAAACTCCTCATATCATTATGTCATATTGAAATGAAGCATCATTCAAATAAATGATAACCTTCTAATCTAAATTGAAATGATTTTAATCATGAATCACATCATACGCAATACATCATATACATCATCATAATAAAATCATGAGTATTGCATACATAATCATAATTATCATTATGGTATTAAAATATCAAAGTACATTATATCCTACTATGCATGATCATAACTTCTCATTGTATGCATCATCATAATATCATCATAACTTCTCCCCCTTTGTTATTAACAAAAAGGAGAAAAGTGTAACTAGCAAGTTTTTAAAAAAGAATACAAGATAGTAAATTAGCAAGTTTTATATTATTTTAGAACATGCAAACTAGCAAGTTTTAGAAATGTGCATATTTTGTAATTTTGCTTGAGATGTGCAAGTTAGCAATTCTTGGTTTTCTTTTGAGATGTGTAAGCTAGCAATTCTTTACTTCTTGTTGAAGTGTGCAAGCTAGCAATTCTTGCTTCCTTTTCTAATATGCAAGTTTGCAAGTTTTGCTTGTTGAGATGGGCAAGATAGCACTTTTACTTGAGATTGAAAGCCATTCTTTCTCCTTTGTTATTGTCAAAAAGAAGGGAAAAATACAATGTTGTAATTCTTTTTCCTTTACATCAATTTTCAAATCATGACAAAGATAAATAAATCATAAATATAAGATAATTTTAAATAATAAAAATCATGTTAAGAAAGATATAATATCAAAGATCATGTGAATACTAAAAAACATGATTCATTTTGATCTCCTTTTAAAAAAAATGAAAAGAAATTTTATGAGACCAAATAGTAAGGAAAATCTTGAGTCATGAATTCTAAAAAATATATTCTCTTTAGTAAATAGCAAAAAGGAACATAGGAGAATAAAAGATCTTGATTCATGTATAAGAAATCTCAAGTTGTCAAGATCATGAATCATATATTAAAAAGTTTTAATTCATAAATATCAAGGTCTTCGTTTGTTTACGTAAGTCTCTTGTTTAGTAAATGGTAAGTAAAAATAATCAATGATAGGAAATATTTTAATTCTCATAAAAGATATCTCAAGTAAAGAAATCAAAAGAAAATTCATGATTCGGTAAAAAATCATTCAAAATTCAATTTGTCAACTCCAAACTCATCAAAATCATTTTCAAGAGATTCAAAATGACAAATAGATTTATCAATCTCTTATTGTTAATCGATAAGATAGACATTTAGAAATTTTTAAGAAAAATGCATCCCATTTTTATATGTTTCAATTTATATGATTTATTTCATACAAGCATGCGTTTGTCTTTTATGTCAAATAAAAACATGTATCATTATTTAAAATCGAAAAACAAAAAATCATCATGAAAATCATTAAGATCAATAAACCATAAATCATAAAAAAAATTCATTATGTATAATTTTAAAATATAAACTCATTAAGCATGATTTCCTTAAACATAAAGCATATTTAATCAAAATCATTTTGTTTCAACTAGTGAGCTTTATAAAGTGTGTTGGATCTTTGATCATATATCTTGAGCATCTACTATCAAGATATCATTTTTGCTCTTAGCTTTCAATTATATATATTTCTATAAGAAATATGGGTTTACTATAGGTACCAATTTGATTTTGGATCCCTCATGTTTAGATCTATCTATATTGATTTTTTGGCATAAGGTCATTTATGCCAAACTAATTTGTATAGATCATACTTTTTAAATGGATATTTATATACAAAATGATTATGTCTACCACAAAAATTATACTTAACCTTAGGGGTAATATGCAATGTGGGTCCTTTAACAAATAAAGTTGATTTTTTTTAGTGTTGCTATTCTTCTATATATATGAACCTTATTGGCAAGAATCATGTTTAATGATTTGCTACCAATTTCATTAAGTGAGTCTAATTCTTATTGTAATACTATATTTTCTTTGTTAAGTGAGTCTAATTCTTCACATTTAGTGCAATAGGTTAACATGCAATTATCATGCTCATTTTTTAATTTTTCAAAAGTATTAGAGAGAGAAGCATGATCCTTTTTTAATACTTTATTTTTTTTACCAACTAATTTAAAATCATCATTTAAATCATGAAAATTATTTAATAATTCATCGTAAAGTAAAGGGGTTTTGGTTAGTCATTTACCTCATCGTCGAGAGCCATCATGGCATGTTCGCTACTTCGTCTTTATCGATTTGCTCATCGTCTTTGGATGTACTCGATTCATCTCAAGTCACATAGAGTGCTTTTTTCGTCTTTGGTAGCTTCTTTTTAAGTTCATTTTTATTTTTTGATTTTTATTTTATGAACATTTTAAATTTACTTGTAAGGAGTTCAAAGTCATAATCACTTAAGCTTTCGCTCGAGTAGTCTTCTTTTGTTTGAAGTGTCAAATCCTTCTTGTTCTTTGGAAGGTTGTTCTCAAGTTCATCATGTGCAATACATGTTATTTCATAGGTCATTAAAGACCCAATGAGTTTTTCCAGCGAAAAGTTATTTATGTTCTTTGCTTCTTGTATTACCATTACTTTTGGATCCCAACCCTTTAGACGGGGTCTTAGAATCTTGTTTTTAAGTTTAAGATTAGAAAAACATTTGCTATTAGTTTTTAAACTATTGATGACATCCATAAAACAAGTGTACATATCAATAATAGTTTCACTTGGCTTCATTTTGTTGAATCTCAGATTTTGATGACGAAACCAATTGATAAGTGTTTATGATTTGATATGCGTTTTGAGTGACGCTAAATGCTTTGATCAAGATGAGATAATTAAAGTAGGAAGAATCATGTTGGGCCGGTGGAACATGTCAGTGTTAGGATCAAGAGCGGCACTAAGAGAAGGGGGTGAATTAGTGCAGTGAAAAATTCTTAGCTTTCATAAAATATTTCGTACGTTCAAAGGAAATCGATTCGGAAAGATAGCAACTTAAAATGTAAGAGAGCGTAAGCGTAGTGAAAGCAAGATGAGGAGAAGAAGCAATTTGCTATGAAATGACTTGCAATTAAAGTAAATTGCTCAAAACAAAATGCAAACTAGATTTAGAGTGGTTCGGTCAATGTGACCTACATCCACTATCGGATTCCTCCTCCGTCAAGGTCACCAGCGTCCACTATAGGCCTTCCTTCAATAGGTGAAGACCAATCACCTTTTACAGCTCTTTCTCCTTTTGTTGAGTTTAGGAGAGAGCCCTTACAAGTCTCACACCTCTCTTGAATGATATCAAATTTTAGAAAGGGAGAACTCTAGCACTTGTTTACAACACTTATACACCCCAATAACTCAAGATTATAATCACACTTCAGTGCATTTTCATGCTGAAAAGGGTGGGGTATTTATAGGCCCCAATGACTTTCAAAAGTGGAGCCAAAAAGTGTCTCATCCCAGATTTTCGTGATACTGGCGGTACCACCACCATTACTGGGTGGTACTACCGCTTGACATCTGACACTAGGCGGTACTACTGCTCAGTTTGGGCAGTACCACCGCCTGACGGAGCTCGGAGACTGAGCTCTGGCGGTACCACCGCCTAACAAGGGTAGTGCCACCGCTTGACAGGGGCGATGCCATCGCCCATAATTCTTGGGAGATTGAGTCTCCTAGGCGGTACCACCGCCGGCCCTAGCGGTGCCATCGCTAGATAGGAATTCAAAGTCTTGGTTGGGCCTTGAATTTGGCCCAAACTAACCCAACTTCAGGCCCAATTGGTCCCTAATTAAGTTAGTGAGATTACCTCCCAATCCTAACTTAATTTACGCTCTAACTTTGATAATTAAGACATGATTACTGTATTTCATATTCTGGTGCGTCAATTGCTCTTCCAGCGTACTTCCGACGAACTCTCGGCAATGCTCCGGCGGACTCCCGACAAGCTCCTGGACTTTGCGACGATCTTCTTGGCAAGCTCCGACAAGCTTCTTTGGCAAGCTCCTGGACTTCTCGGTTGGTTCCAACAGAACTTTCGATGAACGTCCGGACTTCTGACAAACTCTCGAACTTCTAATGAGATCTTGATCTTGACTCTAACAACACCTGCTTTATGTCTTGCTACTATCGTAGTTAATCCTGCACACTTTTCTCAACATATAGATTAGATCAACCAATTTACAATTGACTTTATTATCAAAATCCGAGATTCAACAATCTCCCCCTTTTTTATGATGATAATCAATTAATGACGGAGTTAACTTTAACTCTCCCTATCTATATGCCTTACTTGAGTAAAGACTTTCTTAAATTCAAGGCCTTTGAATTCAAGAATCAAGCCGATAAGTTAAATTCATTAAACTTATCAATATGCACATCATGATTTCTATCATGATCTAACAATCTCAAAATGATGTCAATGCATGACATCTATTTTCAAGTATGATATTTCAAATATGAAAAGATGACAAAGATAACAATTCATCATTCTATGGCAAGATATCCAATTTAAAATTACAAGTTAAGCTCTAGATATCTTACGAAAGGAATTTATCAAGCAAACATTTCAAGTATATATGATGAAATATATAGCATACATTTGTTATCAATTTACCACATTTTGGTATTATTTCTCCCCCTTTGTCATCAACAAAAAGGAGAACAATTTTAACAATGCAAGTGTGGTAAAAGTTCAAAAATTCATACCAATCATATTTTAAGCATTCATGATATGGTATCATTCAAAAGTTCTCAACATTAAAAGTTATAATTATTAAAGAGATAACTTCCATCAACTTTCCCCAACTTTCCCCTTTGCATAAAGAAGGAAAGAAGGAGGAAATCCATTAAGAACCAACTTTGTGAAACGTTTTGAATCAAGTTAAAAAACGATAAGAGAGTTTCATTAAATCATGCTTCAATTTTCATAAGTATCAAGATATTCATGTGAAATGAAATCCTCACTCTTGCAAGTGTTCATCTAAAGAAAAAAAAAACTCATAGAAATTCTTCCTTCAATAAGAAAGAATTAATGTGAAAGAATCATCATATGAAGGATAAAAGAAATTCCATAAATAAGCCTTCATAATGAGAAGATCATCACATCAAATCCATTTCTCGATAAAAATTCACAAAAGATAAATCCAAGAGATGCATTTATCAATGAAACTCATGAAATGTATCAAAAATCATTAAATGATGGAGCAAGGGTATGAAATAAACTTGATATGGCATAAACTCATGAAAGCTCCATTCAAGAAATACATTAAGTGAAAGATAGTCTGGGAAAGATATACATTAAATTCATGCATACGAACAAATTAGCATTTCTAATTCTCTTATAATAAAATCAAATTGTTCTTCATTTAAAGGCTTTATAAAAATATCGGCTAATTGATGTTTTATATCAATAAACTCTAGGATTACATCATGATTATTAACATGATCTCGTATAAAGTGATGCCTAATATCAATATGTTGTTCTAGAATGTTGAATGAGATTCTTTGTTAAACATATTGCACTTGTGTTATCGCATTTTATGGGGATATTTTTTAGATGAATCTTATAATCTTCTAAAGTATAATTCATCCATACAACTTGTGCACAACATGCACTAGCTGCAATGTACTCAGCTTCAGTTATAGATAGTGCAATCGAGTTTTGTTTCTTGGATGACTAAGAAACAAGTGCGTGTCCTAAAAATTGACATGTTCCGGATGTGCTTTTTCTATCTAATTTACATCTAGCAAAATTCGCATCAGCATATGCAGTTAGTTCAAAGTTCTTGGATTTTGGATACCATAATCTTAAATTAGTTGTACCTTTAAGATATCTAAGTATTCTCTTAACTGCTTTAAGATGAGATATCTTAGGATTAGATTGAAACCTAGCACAAAGACCTACACTAAACATGATATCCAGTCTAGTTGTGGTGATGTAAAGTAAACTTCCTATCATACCCCTATAAGGTTTTTGATCAAAGCTTTCTCCACTTTCATTAATTTCAAACTTAGTAGAGGTGCTAATAGGAGTGTTGATAGCTTTTGAGCTATCCATATTAAACCTTTTTATCAAATCTAAAGCATATTTTGTTTGACTAAGAAATATACCATTACTTAGTTGTTTGATTTGTAAACCCAAAAAGAAAGTTAATTCCCCCATCAAACTCATTTCAAATTCAAGACTCATACTTTTAGCAAATGACTCACATAGAGAATCATTCGTAGAACCGAAAATAATATTATCAACATAAATTTGAATAATAAAAAAATTATTTTTAAATTTTTTGATAAACAATATAGTATCGACCTTGCCTTTAGAGAAATTATTTTTTATAAGAAATAAGCTAAGTCTCTGAAACCAAGCCCTTGGGGCTTGTTTCAATCCATAGAGAGCTTTAATCAATTTAAACATATGATTAGGGAGATTATCATTTTCAAATTTGAGAGGTTGTTCAACATAAACTTCTTCAGAAATAAAGCCATTAAGAAAAGCACTTTTAACATCCATTT
>LVTN01003999.1:3136-14791 GCA_001649415.1 Musa itinerans | reverse complement strand
CACAGGGAGTGCAGTGTTGGCCGTTGGAGCTGTAGAGGAGACCGGTTAGAAGCCTTCGGAGCTATGTGGCCCAATTGGTGGCGTCACTACTCAGGTGTTGCGCGAGCGATGGCAGATTGCAGTCCTAGCACCAAAGAACGCAACGAGGAGACTAGTGTTGCTCTAGGACGCTCCGATACCATGATAGAATGAAATGTAAAAACAAAAACACGCTTTAATTTATACATGTTAAAAAAAATAATTTTTTTCAACTGAGCAACGAGATTTTCTCGTGCAGTTGGAGAAATCTCATCTGTTATCACATACAAGACAAAAATATCGGACTGATAAAAAGTTATAGGTATATAGAATTGTGGAATAGGATTTCAGACTTTCAATCTAACTAAGGTCAAGGGAGGGCACCATCAGTCACTGTGATGTGGATGAGATAATTTAGGAATAAAGAAAGGTAGGCATCATAGAAAGGTGAACTGAACAGATTATATTATATAACTATATCATTGGTCATTTAGTCCAACCTGTAAGTGATTACAACAACAAACACATACATTACTACCAAGAGTTGTAAGACAGCTCACACCATTAAGTTTTCTGATGCTTGTAACTTTGGTTAAAGAACCCAAGTGCACAAAGAATAAGCAATCAAACAAATTCAAGAGCAACGTTGCCGCGGAAGTTAAGGAAATTCTCTCCACTGATGCATTTCTATCCGAGGATATGACCAATCTGAAGAACTGATTAGAGATCATCTGGCTAGTTCCACAACCCTGCTAGTGATCCCAACATCATCAACTAGTAGCCATGTGTATCAGAAAATTCTCAGCTGGCCAAGATTGAACTGACGCTGCCAAAAGATCGCGGATCAACGCCCTGTTTTTGCTCGTTTCATGCTGGTGCTGTTGAACGGGGATGCACTGGGACTCATATGAGGGCTCTCTTCTCTCAAGCTGCCATTCAGTATAGCTAATTCCCTCAGTTGTTGCTTCTTGTAGTAATCCACAGATTCCTCCTGAAAGATGATAAATTGAATAGTCTCATCAAAACACTAACACTAAATGTGATTGCATGAAAATGGAGAGAGAGAGAGAGATCTTGATATGTACCACAGGCTTCAGAAGATCTTCCAATATGGCGACAGCTTGATTTATACGAGCATCAATTATGTCTGCTGTAAACTCTGCCTCAACGAGTACATGCAGTGGCTCGTTAAGGTGTTCATATCCAGGTTTATCTCTAAGTTTTTCTTCCTGTTCATAAAGAAAATTGGAATTAATCGACAGGAACTTGTATGGCTTCTGTAAGAAATGATAATTTCTGAGAATAAAATGACAGTAGTTGTGAATTAAATTCTATAGAAATATCCACAAGATGCTAATGGTTCATATGACACTCGAATTGCTTAAAAAGCACGATTTAAAGTCCACAATGTCACGGACGATCGTCGCGCACCCACAACACCTTCGTCAATGGACCGTTTGTCGCTTTTGTTTGCTTGTACATATGTTTAGCAGCGTGTTTTGTGTGTTTACGCTTGAAAACTGTAAGCAAGAACAATTTACGAGGCTACAGAGCGGTCCCGCTCACCAGAATGGGCAAAACTACCCCAAAATGGCCTAGTTTTCGTGACCGCTCATCCGTAGTTCTAAAACACCATTTGAAGCTCCAATCCTCTTTCAAAATAAACAAGATAGGAGCATCTGATTATGCGTCGACTATCTAGCCCTAAACAAGATGACGGTAAAGAACAAGTAACGATCCCGCTCATCGCGGACTTGTTCGACCAACTAAGCAAGGCGAAGTATTTCTCTAAACTCGACCTTCGGTCGGGTTATTGGCAAGTGCGCACTGTTGAAGGCGATGAAGCAAAGACTACCTGTGTGACCAGGTATGGAGCATTCGAGTTCTTGGTGATGCATTTTGGCTTAACCAACACTTCAGCCACATTCTACACTCTCATGAACCAACTATTCAAGGAGTAGCTAGACAAGTTTATAGTTGTTTACTTACACAATATCATCGTTTACAACCAAATGCTCAAAGAGCATGTCGAGCACTTTTGAATAATTTTTAAAGTTCTCAGGGAGAACACTTTGTTCGTGGAAAAGGAGAAGTGCTACTTTGCTTAGATGAATATTTTATAAGAGCATCAAATCGACGAAAGTTCCATTCGGATGGACAAATCGAATGTGTAAGTTATGACGGAGTGGTGAACACCAAATAAGGTACTAGAGCTAAGATCTTTCCTTGGTTTCGTCAATTATTATTAGTGCTTTATAATTGGGTACTCGAAGCGTGCAGTTCCACTGACGGAGTTGTTGAAGGAGCAGCCTTAGCGATGGTCAAGTAAATGTGAAGCAACATTTCAAGACTTAAAGGCTACTGTGTTGGAAGAACCAGTACTCAAATTACTAGACTATGGGAGGCCTTCCGAAATTTATATAGATACTTTAGACTTCACTATTGGGGAAGTACTTATGTAGGAGGGTCACCTGGTGGCCTACAAGTGCCGCAAGCTCAACTAGACTGAGCAATTTATGCACGAGAAGGAGATGATAGCAGTGGTCTATTGTCTACGAGTTTGACAACATTACCTTCTCAGAATGCGATTTGTGCTAAGGACAGACAACAACGCATTGAGTTACTTTTAAACTCAAAAGAAGCTCTCCCCAAAGCAAGCACGGTGGCAGGACTTCCTAGCTGAATTTGATATGGCAATGGAATACAAGTCCAGAAGAGCAAATGTCGTGGTTGATGCATTGAGCAGGAAAGTGGAGTTGGTGAATGCCATGCAACTGGAATGCGGAGGCCAAGCAAGTTAACTGCACTTCGACTTTCTTTCTAGGATCAGGGATGGACTATACAGTGATCCTCAGGCAGTAATCTTGATGTAATTAATCAAAGAAGGAAAGGCACAATGATTTTGGGTCCAAGAGAGACTCGTCTACACCAAAGGGAATAGAGTTTATGTTCCTCGAGTGGACAATTTGAGTTGTGAACTCTTAAGAGAGTCTCACGATTCCCTTTAGGCAGGACATTCGGGTATGCATTGAATGTTGGCTCTCGTAGACAGGGCCTTCTATTGGCCGAAGATGAGGACTGATGTGGAGGAATATGTTTAGACGTGTCTTACTTGCCAACAAGATGAGGTAGAGCAGCGAAAGCCGATGGGACTTTTAGAGTCGTTTCCCGTACCAGAAAGGTCGTGAGAGAGCATTTTCTTGAACTTCATATCAAGCTTGCAAGTAGTAGAGGGACTCAGATCAATACTCGTGGTGGTCAATCGGTTTTCAAAGTATGTAACATTTATTGTTGCACCCCTATACTACTCAACGGAGGAGGTGGCTAAGTTGATGATGAAGAATGTGATGAAGTATTGAGGAGTCCCGCACAATATTATCAGCGATCGAGATGCACAATTCTTGGAACGATTCTTGAACAAGCTATTCAAATTGTTGAGATCTAAGTTATACTTTTTCATAAACCTCCACCCCCAAACGGATGACTAAATTGAAAGAATAAATTCGTTCCTTGAGCAATATCTTCGGCACTACGTGAATGCCAACCAACAGGATTAAGTGAAGCTATTGGACAGTCCAATACTCCTACAACTTACAGCGTAGCTCTGCATTCAACAAGAACCCCTTCGAGATCATTACGAGACATCAGCCTCGACTTCTCACACCGTGGTGATCAGTTATACCAGGAGTAGTCCGTCAGCATATCACTTTACAAAGGAATGACATCGAAATGCAGATATTGCCCGGGCTTACTTGGAAAAGGTGACTAAAAAGATAAAGAAGTGAGCAGATTTAGAAAGACAACCACAGGAGTTTAAAGTCAACAATTTGGTGTTGATGAAGCTCCAACCAACATCACTCCAATTCCTTAGGCATAAAGTGTACAAGGGACTGGTGCATAAGTATGAAGGACCCTTCCCAATTATTAGAATGGTAGGCAATGCCTCGTACAAGTTGTAGTTGCCGGTATGGCTCAAAATTCACATTGTCTTTCACGCAATCAACTTGAAAGCCTACCAATCAAATCTGCAATATGCTTCCCAAAGTGTTCCAACAATACTACCCCCACCAGAGCCTCCTACAAAAAGCGAGTTGAAACCATTTTAGCAGATCGCTAGACAAAGCTACCGAACAAAACAGAGCAGACCGAGTACTTGGTGAAGTGGCGAAAGCTTTCTCGAACAAAAGCCAGTTGGGAGCCAAAAGACGCCTTGCGACACGAAAAAGCAATCATCAAAGCCTACCAGCAAGCATCGATGAGAGTGTCAACAATTTAAGTGGGGGAGAACGTCACAAACGGTCGTCACGCACCTGCAACACCTTCGTCAACGAACCGTTCATCGCTTTTATTTGCTTGTACATATATTTGGCAACATGTTTTGCCTTTTTTTGTGTATTTTTGCTTAAAAACTATAAGCGGGAATGATTTGTAAGACTACAGAGTGACCCCTCACTAGAATGGGCAAAACCACCCTAAAATAGCCTAGTTTTTGCATGTCATGGCTTGTTTTCTGCAGGCTGTAATGCGGAGAAAAACATCAACCATCTTAGCACCCCAAAACCCCTCGAGTGGCACCTGGCTGGATCGGGTTTGGGGTAGTATTGTGTGTTGATTGGATTCACAAGTTCATATGTTAAGCTTATGAGAACTTGCCAACGCACCCGACACCCAGTGAGCAATCGTTTGCAAACTTGCGATTGTTTGTTTGTCTTCTAAAGTCCTTATTTTCTCTTTCCTCTCTTTTCTCTATTGCACATCAAGTGTTTGCTGAATTGCTTGTAAAGCTGCCCTCTTCGCGAACGTCGGGCCTTGTCCGCCGCTCGCTTTCGAACTAGTCAATTTGCTCTTTTACAGGTCCTTCGGGACCTAAGCGAGGTTGCAACTATGTTGATTCTTTGTGGACGGATAATACAAGGTTGCCTCATGACTTAGACAATTCTAGTTAAGTTCGTGACAACATGATAATAGAGAAGAACTTCCTCAGTTACATATGATTAATTGTCTCATGTTTTGGACTTGCATTTGAACTATAATTTCATACACTAGTTTGGGCAGAGTATCTAGTTTGTTTTTAGACGTCAATTAAGTGGTAGTGAACATGAATAGCCTTTTCGCAAATTTGTTAAAATTACATTAAATCATTTGCAATGATACACTTGGAAATATAAAAACTTCAAAAGATGGATAAAGAGAGGAACCATCACCAATCAACAACTTATCTTTATGCTAGAAGTTGCAATGGAAGGCTATGAAAAATTGAGTGTGCATTTACTTATATAAACAAGTGTAAAGAAGAGTATGTTATGCTACCTGATTATCACTCGCTATAGTAACTCAACAATCAAACACACAGAGTTGTATAAAATGCAAGGTAAAACAAATGAAACAGAACAAGGATTTTGTGTGGCTTCCCTTGATGAGTTTGTACTAAGGCAGCATGTGGCACCAGTACCTGCTGTGTGTTGTGCTGGAATATGTAAAATTGCAGAATATTTTGATTTGCTAAAAGAACAGCAAGAGATGACATAAAGAAAAAGGGAAACACATAAGAATAATAATATGGAGTTTCTTCATATTTCAATAAAAAACAAGAAATTAAGCATATAGGACCAAAAGATAATTTTAGGTTTTCAAGACATTTAAACAGTTGCTGTCACGGAAATGTTCTCAAGTCCACAATCAATATGATGACATATATTCTTCAAACATAAGAGGTCTTATGAAAGTCAAAGAGACCAAATAACAAACACAACAACCGTAAGTAATTGTTTTGGAATCCAGTGAGAACCATAGATGTCGGAAACTGATTGGTAATCTAGGTAAGATAGAATAATTCAAAGGAATAAAGGAAACCTTACCAGTACTTGAATAGGTCAGACAATAAACACGAAAAAGCAAATGCATCCCAATGATATCATGAAAAGACATAATAATACAAGGCATGGACATACCTTTACAGAATCTTTCACTGAACCCTGGCCACGTATATAAACTCTACATTGAGTTGAAGCTTCAACTCTTTTCAAGGAGTTCCCTCGTGGTCCCAATAGACGGCCAACAAAGTTGTACTAAATTACAACCAAGCAGTAGTCTTAGTCAATCTTCATATACCAGAGTCAAAGCTAAATAAAATTCACATACGTTAGGATACTTGTCGACAGGAACATCTAGTCTGATGACTTTCTTCACAACAGGGTTCGTAGTAACTCCAGGAGTTCCATTCCATCCTGAAGTTGATGATTGAAGGACCCCAATCCTTTGAAAGTATTCATTTTCCTGAACACAAAAGCAGCCATACTTCAAAATCACAACAAATAAAATTTTACTAATAACTTTTTATATCAAAGTTAACCCTGTGTAGTATGCACAATATATTGTATGAAATGAATCGAGCAAACTATCTTGTATTAGCTCCTCCCAAATTCAATTACTTAAAAACAGAAGTCATCAGTAATCTAGTAGCCAAACAAGACCTCATGACATCCAAGTCAGCATTGATAACATTCCAATCTTATAGTTTTCTAATTTTCAACTATGTACGATATGTATGCTACTATAATAGATAATTGGTCAAGCAGGAGGCATGAACATGAGTTCCATGATGAACATCACCGACACTTCTCACACCCCAGAGCAAGCATGTCTGCAAATCTTTACACGAAAAGGGATAAGGAAGAGAATAGTTTTCATCAATTCAACAAAGATGCTGCAACATTTGGTAATGGAATCAGCTGTGTTTATGTGTTAATGTGTTCCCCAATTATTTAACACAAGGTCAAATGATTATCTTGCTATGCCTGCTAGGCAATCCACAACTTCTTCTTTTCCTTTCGTTTTTCAAGACTCAAAATAATCATTGGATAAAGGACATGTTAGATTTAAGTGGTTAATATATGAGGAAATAGTGGCATATCTTGTACCAAGAAGTTGGTAAAGACATGAGGGAGGGAGGAAAATCAAAGATTTAACACGAGCGTGGTAGATTCTTACATCCGTCAGTGAACCCTCATTGGATACATACTTTGAAATGGACGAGCATCATTGACTTGAACACTTGCTACTCATCCTGATCATTGAGCTTACAGATAGCAAAAACAAGTCTACTAACCACCATCATATTACAAGAGAACCTACATTGTATTTGGAGCTTAATTTATGTATACTTCCTATCAATTCAAACTTCCAAAGTTAAAGAATGCATCTAATCTGATGAAAGTTATATTTCTATCCCTCTTACTGAATCCAATACTTCACGACAAGACTGAGTCTAATTGCTGCTTTTGTACCATGCAACAATCACCGAAACTACCTTTTAGGTGCCCTGATGAAGGTTTCAACACCATAGCTAATTGATATGAACTTCAAGACCAAAAGAAATTTTATACTTAATCAAATATTTGGAGTACAATTAATCTGACAAATCCTATAACTCAATCTCTTCCAACATAACCACTATATATGTATATATATCTAAATTAATTGCTTCATGGTTGACCCTCAACATCAGGACGCAAACTAAACTCGACTGGCAATTGTGTATGCCCTGGAAGTCAAGGCAAGAGTTGCTCGTGATGGCCACAACTTATATACTACTGGTTAATTGATAGAAAGAGAGCACCCAAAAAAAGTAAAAAAGTTGTCAAATGGAGAGATGTACTTAAGAAACAAATGATATGACAGACACTTCCATTCAAGTGTAGCACTGCAAAAGCAAACATTTAACAGAAAAACTGCTATATTGATGGGACTACTAAAATAACAGAAATTAAGGACATCAAGTGTAATGGTGAACTTAAAATATTTTTAGATATAACATTGTCTTTCGAGGTTGACCATACAAATGCAATTAAAAAGCAGGCACAGTTTTATATCAGATATTAATTAAAATGTACGAGCTATGATGTCCATTCTCAGCAAAATGAAGATATGTTTACTCTAAAAATTGAATTATTACTCTCTTTTTTCTTTCAATGTTACATTCTTGGACCAAATAATATCTAACTGAAACCTTGTGTATTATGACTGCAGTTTGAATATACCACACAGTATCGATAGAAGACTGCAGCTACTATATTAGATCGGAGCATAAAGATTTTTTTTATAAAACAAAATAAAAGTACAAACTTTAAGAGAAGGATACAAAGGAACACAACATATGTAAGTATAGAGAGAGAGGATTGAACCTGATATTACATGTATAAATATGGTTCTCAAGGAAAATTATGGTATCATTACCTCTGTGTGCATCCCTGATCGCCCCTCCAGATCCATGGGTCCACCAATAGGTGGGTGCCCAGTTAACCTTAATGGAGAGAAAGGCTCAATTCTCTCATGCTCAACAAATGTTTGGTTAGGTGCAAGACCAGAAGCCCGCACAATTTCTGCAACAACAGTGTCATCTCAATCATTATGATGAATAGAAGGAAAAAAAATCTTGTGGCACGAGCCTTATGCAGCAGAACATCATTTTCAATCTACAAAATGAAGTAAATAACATGAAACACTAATGTTCAGTTGACTTGAAAATAAAATGAGAACAGTTCAATAATCAAATCAAGATAGAGGTTTAACACATGTAGCAATTGTTTAGTTCATGGAAAATAGTGACAGGAAATTGGAAGACCATCTAAGAACATAGCAGGAAAACAAAAAAGGCCATACAATTCTCAGAACATCAAAAGTTAAAACACTTATCCGTGTATATGATCTGAAAAAGAAGGCAGAGATGCAAGATATATATTTGGCCCTTCTTCCGAAAAGAGAAGGAAAAAAAAGAAAAGAAAATCCAATTCTAGTGTCATCTATAAATATTCAACCTGGTAAGAGATGGTACAGCTCTAATATCACTATGATTGATCCATCGAAAGATTACTAAAATTACATCTCCACAATACACTAGCATATGTATTTCCAAAGTAGAATCATCAAAATGAGTTTTCTAAGATTGCCGAATTACAGAAATGAGAAAAATGCATATCAGAAGCAAAGACATCAACCAAATTGGACAATTGAACATTACAAAAGCCAGACTAGAAGCACAAGAAAACACATACCATGGTTTAGAAGCCTGTAACAAAATGGCAATACTTGCAGAAATGGCCCCAGTTTCTGCCTCTCAGCAAAAAGTTCAGCTAAATACCTGCCAAACAGCTTCACACATTTTAATATGGCAAGAATTGGACAAAACATTAAAATAAGGCCCGCTAACAGAGATGCCCAACATCGATAGAAATCACAATGACAGCACAAGTCGTGACTTTTCTGGACCGCAATTGCCTCTGCATTTGATACATATGCTATCTGTTTATTTCATGCAATTGCAATTGGGCAATTGTCGAAAGACACATGCAAAGTAGAACCCACTCCATCTGATATAAATGGTGTGGGCGGTGCCCTGTTCAACAATTAGCTATGCAACAACAAACAAGTAAATTTAGAAGTCATACAATGTGCCCTCATAGCACAAGTGACCAGCAAGTCATTAACTTCCTTTTCCTCAGCAGATGACACAACACATACAATTAAACCAAAAGAAGCAACACAAAGAGAAATGCGGAATCGTGAAGAAAATTCGTAAAACTAGCATACTTAAGCAGCTCAAGATTCAACATCTAACACTATCAAGTCACCTGAATACTGAACCCCCTAAGAATTTCAGCAATTAAATACAAATCAAAAGCAAAAGCAATAGAAAACCATCCTAGAGTGAGAAACAACCAAACCAGAAGAAATAGTGAACCAATTAAGAGCAAACACCACAATTCCCAATCCCGCCGGAAATAAAGAACCGCAAGACCCACACCACAGCACAAGAGAAAAGGAGGGGGGAGGCAAACCTTTCCCTGTCGGAGGTGGCCGGAGACCTCATGGAGTGGTGAGGGGAAGGAGATGAGTGGACACCAGAAGGGGAGTACTGGAAGTAAGCAGGAGGTGGGATTCTTTCGTCCATGGCTTCTTGGCGACAGATTGAGACCGAAAAATGGAAGAAAAAGAGAGAGACGGAGCCACTGAGGTGGCAATAATTCGAAGGAAGGAAAGATCTGTCTATTGATATCGGACAAGTGGAGATCAGGCTGCTCTTCTCTCCTGCTGGTGCTGCAGGCAGAAGCACAAGGCAGAGAAAGAGGGCTCGAGGGCTTTGGATTCTCTTTTGGCTGCAGCGTATATATACAGCTCAGATGGTCAATCTTCTCCGCTTGCTGCTGGATATGTTTTAAGGGTATGTCTTTTAACTTACACATTGCCTGAACAGTGCAAGTGCCGGTCCTCTTTTCGACTCACACGGAGAGTGACGATCTCAACCTTTCGCTGTATGCTTGCTGGTGAGATGATCTACTTGTTTGCTCTTCCATCACAATCACTGAATTCAGCACTTCTTTTTTGGTGCTTTTTCTGGATTTCTCAGTTCTTCCATTAATTATATACATATATATATATAAACATATATTGTGATAAGAAATATTTAATTTTTTTTTTTTGAGAGTAGAATAAATAAATTCTTTTGTAAAAAGTTGAGCCTCTAATCTCTTTACTTATGGTGTGTGTTTGTCGTCAAGACATTTAAATTGATTAGGACATTATTATGTTAGGAATCGAGAGTCTGAGATCGGCACTAAGAGGGGTGAATTAGTGCAGCGATAAATATTATGACTTCAAAAACTTCGTTGCGATAAAACCGATTTCATAAAGATGTTAACTTGAAATTGTACGGAAACGTAGTGAAGGAGTAATTCAGTTTGCAGTAAGGTAAATAGCAAGAATAAACACAAACCAGATTTTAGAGTGGTTCGGTCGTCGTGACCTACATCCACTTCGCCGATTCCTCTTCCATCGAGGCCACCGGCATCCACTATTGATCTTCCTTTAATAGGCGAAGATCGACCTCCTTCTTACACCTCTCTTCTCATTTTCACGAGTTTAGGAGACAACTCTTACAAGCACTCACACTCTTACAGAATTCTAAACTTAGAGTGGAGGAGGAAATTTTTCAAGAGATTGCAGCAGCGTTACTTTACTTTTAAACTCTCTGTGCTTGTGTATTTTAACCAAGGATAAGAGGGGTATTTATAGGCTTCAAGTTGATTCAAACTTGGAGCCTAAAAACATCTCATCCCGGGTTTCCCAAGCACAGGCGGTACCACCGCATGTTGGGAAATCTTGGGGGCGACATCACATGCGCAATGGAAGAACAAGAAAACAAAATCCCCTATTCCCAAAGAGATGTTCGTCGTCGTGCAAAGATTGGTGCATAAAATCCGCAAAACTTAAAACTGCGTATAGAGTAGATTGTGTTACCTAGGGAGATCGTATATCCCTGTTTCCTTACAGATCTTTAGAAGAGGGTGAAGGAGGTCAAGCGTCCTCCTCTCTAGCGGTGATCCACACAACATTCCTCAAACCTCCAGGCCTGCTCTGAGGTGGAGAGGGAGAGGAGAATATGAGAGATAAGCAAAGGCTCTAGCCTATGAGGCTCTGAATCCCTCCTATTTATAGAGGTCCCCTGTCAAACCCTAATGGATCCTCCCCTAGTGGGTATTGGATCTGCATCCAATTACCCAAGCCTTTTAGATTAGTGGATCTCTATCCAATAATCTCTCATGGGCTCTTATTGGATCTCGTCCATGGGATCCAATAATT
>LVTN01003996.1:0-12151 GCA_001649415.1 Musa itinerans | reverse complement strand
GTAGTTAATCCTGCACATGTAAAACCACACTTCGATCTAGACAATTAATACTAAGCATTAATCAAGTTGTCCGGCATGTCATTGGTCCCTCAACGCTTCCTCCGATTCTTCGGCGCATCGTCCTCTCTCGCGGCCTATTGCCCAATCGGCCAGTTGACTCCGCAACTCCGATATCCTTAGCGCAATATCCGCTCTTCTTGGCCCGATGCTCGAATCCACGACCCGAAGCCTTCTGTCAATACATCGACCATTCCTCTGGCCCGACGTCCAATCTTCTGACATGTTTTCCCCTGGCACTACATGATTCTTCCTGCGTTAATTGTCTCATCCTGATCGAAGCATCCTGCGTCACTCAAAATGCAGATCAAATCATAAACAATTATCAATTGGTTTCATCATCAAAATACGAGATTCAACATCTTTGGCATGCTCCTGGACTTCTCGGTAGAATTTCTAACGAACGTTTGGACTTCCGATAAACTCTCGAACTCCCAACAAAATCACATTCTTGACTCCAGGAGTTTATTTTGCTTTATGTCTTGCTATCATAGTTAATCCTGCGCATGTAAAAACACACTTCGATCTAGACAATTAATACTGAGCATGAATCATGTTGTTCGGCATGTCATTGGTCCCTCGACGTTTCATCTAATTCTTCGGCGCATCGTCCTCTCTTGCAGCCTATTGCCCAATCGGCCAGTTGACTCCACAACTCTGATATCCTTGGCGCAATATCCACTCTTCTAGGACCGATGCCCGAATCCATGGCCTCAAGCCTTTTGTCGATACGTCGGCCGATCCTCCGGCTCGACGTCCAATCTTCTGACATGTTTTCCTCCGGCCCAACATGATTCTTCCTGCTTTAATTGTCTCATCTTGATTGAAGCATCCTGCGTCACTCAAAACGCAGATTAAATCATAAACACTTATTAATTGTTTTCATCATCAAAATCCGAGATTCAACAAGTATCACCCAGCATAGGTGATGGTACCGCTAGTACCCCAAAAATTGGGAATGAGACACTTTTAGGCTTTAAGTTTGAATCTATTTGGGGCCTATAAATACCCCTCTCATCCTTGCTCAGAATACACAAGAAATGAGAGCAAAAAGAAAGAAAAACGCTATTGTAATATTGTGAGAACTCCTCTCAAGCTCTAAGTGTTGGTGAAGTTTAAAAAAAGAGGTAGTGGAAGTGTAAAGGTTCTCTCCTTAACCTGTCAAAAGGAGAATCGAGTTGTAAGGGTAGTTGATCTTTGTCCATTGAAAGAAGATCAGTAGTGGAAGCCGGTGGCCTCGAGTGAAGAAGAATTGAGAGTGGATGTAGGTCACGACAATCAAACCACTATAAAACTTGGTTTGCATTTCTATTATTGCTATTTACCTTTATTGCAAACTAATTTACTTCCTCATTACTTTAGCTGCACACTCTTATGAACATTTTCAAAGTTAAACATTATCGAAACGAAGATTTTCGAATCGATGTAATTTTTATCGCTGCACTAATTCATCCCCCCCCCTCCTAGTGCTAACTCGATCCTAACACTCATACCACTATTTTGGAGCCTACTTTAAACCATACAATGACTTGCAACTCATGCACTTGTGCCAAGATTGGCTTGTGATCTATAAACTTGTAATTAAAATATTTAGAAATTAAAAATTTCTTTGTACCTTCCTCCTCGACATAATACTTAAATTCCAAAGCATTCCAAATTGCTTTTGTAGATGGTTCCACTGTATAAAGATCATAAAGTTGGTCCAAAAGAGCATTACACATAACTTCATCTTCATTTCTTTTCTTTTGTTGAGCCTTGACTTTATTAGTGTCATTATTGGTTAGATCAGGAATTGGTTGAGGATTTGGATCAAGCACATAGAAGATCTTCAAAGCAACCAACATGAACTTCATCTTGTCTTACTAACGGGTAAAATTCATTCCATCAAAACAATCCAAACAAACAAAATTTTGATTCAATAATTTGGTGGTATTTGTGGCCTCTAGGTGAATTTATATAAACTCACAAAATATCATTTTTGATTGTTGAAAAATATAACATAGAAGAGGATGAAGACACTATAGAAACAAATAACAAACACAAGATCAAGAACACTATAGGAAATATATTTAAGCTTCAAACGTGCATAAATACTTTCCTAAAACTAATATTTGCATCCTATTATAAGGTTGTTATGGATTTGATGCAAATAGTTTTAGTGGATTTGATAAGTATTTAGAAGATTTGTATTGAGTAAATAATAAAGAATCTTAAAAAAAAATCAAAGAATATCTAATTTAATCACTTGAAGAGTTATCAAGAAAAAAAAATGAAAGAGATATTTTTTTATGATTTACTCTTAAATACTTATTTATAGATATTTTCACAAAAGATATAATATTTAAAAAATAACTATAAAGAAAACCATCTTTTCAAGTAACTTTTTTGAAAAGTAACTTTTTTTTTAATTTAAACAATTTATAACAGCAACAACCACTTTGGCCACCAGCATCTTAACCGCAAGCGTTCCATCGGCTACTGTGATGGAATCAGAGGGAGAATCCTCGATAGCAATGTTCCTCCAAGGAGGAAGACATCTCCAAGTAGAGGAAGAAGTTGGAGACAAAAGAGTCAGAACGACTGCGAGGGAGCACCATGGCTATTCCTTTTCCGAGAAGGTGGGTTGGCCAGATGATCATTTATCTGTAGACAACGAATCGTCCTCACGATCGGCCTGTCGAACAAATTCGTCGTCGCTTTCGAGGTCACAGTATCACATATCATCCCAAGGTCAGAAGGTCGTTTAACAGGGCATGGGGGGCGATGCAGTGTGCGTGGGACCACTCCAAAGCTAGAAGATCTCATTCATAAGGGCTAGGTTCAGTTGACGAGGGTCAACAATCCTAACAGGCACGTGGCTGGGAGTAGGAAAGGCCGAGGCGTGAGGAGTGGTGTGTGATTGACCAGCGTCAACAAGTTCAAGAGGACATGAAGAGCCTAAATCTAAAGAGGAAGAAAACGAGCCTTCAGGTCAAGAATGACCAGCTAGAGGAGGAGGCCGGAATTGACGCCCAGGAAGCTTTCTCACCATCAGACTTGACAGAGGAAGAAGGATCCATTGGGGGAATGGCAACAGAGTTGACGAAGGTTCGCCGACTTGACAGAGGTTCGGTTGGTTTCGCAACTGACCCAGCCCAAAATTAAGTTTCGGTACAAGTCTACAAACCTAAGTCGGGAAGGTTCGCCGGTCCATTGGTATGCGTAGGTCTGACCATCGAACAAATAAAGCAGCTTGCATAAAAGATTAACATGATCGCGGTCTAATTTGCACCCACGGTGACCGAACCGAACCCGATCGAGGTGTTCCGAACGATCTTACGCACCGTCCATCCGAATATCAATCCGATTAAATCTAGTGATTTATAGTTCAAAGGATCAAACCACAAATTAAAAATTGTGTTTATAAAGGCAATATAGTTATACGTTACGTTGAGAATATAAAACATATTCATAATACTTTTCTTTTTTTAACATCCCTTGATTATACCTTAATTAAGAGTACCCAAAAACATCATATCATGAGCACAAAGCTACCAAATCAATACAAAAACTTATAATTCTCAGATAGTTCACTACAAATTCATTTTGCCACAACATTGACCAAACAAAGTGAAGGTAAAAGAAAAGAATCCAGTTCTATTAGGAACAATAATCAGTAATGTAACAACTATAAATCACCTAATCAAAATCTGGCTAATTATTGAGGCATTCAGATTCCATTCTGAATTCCAGATTCGAGTCACTTAGTTTTCAATCAGAACCAATTCCACATCTAACTAAAAAAGTTACCCAAAACCGATTTAAATGGACCAGGTAAATCTGATAATAAAAAAATAAATCTGACCTATTAACGTTCCAAAATAGAACCACTCTCTTCAATACAGAGTCATTCAGGAATCCGCATGGTAATCAAATTATAAGTGGTGCATCCAAAAACTTTTCTCAAATGTATGAAGCATGGGATCTAAAACGTTCAGTGGCACCACGTTAACATCAAGTCATTAAAAGAAACATAAAATAACAAGAATTAAAAAAAAAAGAAAAAGAAAAAGAAGAAACTCCATGTCCTAAGCCAGGAACTACAATATGCACGTGAGACCACTTGCATTAGCTTTACAAAAGATATCAAATTTCAAAGACCAAAAATATTTTCTCAGAAAGACCAAAAAAGTCAAAATCTAAAAGCACAAGGAATTTGAAAGAATAGTAAACATAAGAAAAGAAGATAACAAAACAAAAAGAACAAACTTAATAATATTAGCAACTGCCACCAAAATGCTTAAATACAAATGTAAACACACAAATGTTTCACAGTAATGGAGCAGCATGCCAAGTGAAAAAAGTTCTTTCCCCAAGAGTTCCACTTGAGTTACTGAGCTTAGTGGAACTGGAGATGAACACACTCAAACGCTTTTACAGAAGTCCTTCCATATTAGCCTGAATAGATAGAGAAGCCTTTAACAAACACCCTCCAAGGCCCCATGCTTTCTTCTTGTACTAGCTTCCTCACATCTGCGATAAACGTCTCCGGTATATTAACAGAACTTTTTCAAGCCAACAAGTTTCCGGTTGGTCATATATTTCAGTCACAGGTACAGAATAAGCTGAAATACTTTAGTTTAATCACAGAACATAACAGCAATATTAAGACTTTAAGACTAAATTATGAAAACCAAATAAAGAAAGCTTTAATGATAATGACAGAGTTAAAAATAGAAGACATCAAAAATAGAAAAATTATAGAGGTAAAATTTGGAAATGCAGGAAGAAAGGAATAAAGAAAGCAAACAACAAATATGCATTACAATTTGCATTTTGCAAATCTTAATCTTCAACCACATCCATCTTATACATAAATTCAATGAAAATCTTATGGGAACCAATTATCAGAAAGAAAATATTCCTAAATTTTCAGAGATCACATGTTTTAGGCATCTAAAACCATTTCCAAGTTGGGACATCTCTTTGGGAACCAAAGTCAACCTGCATTTTCTTTTGATACGAACTATACTGTGACTGTGGAACCATAACCATCAGGCCAGACAGCAAGCTGTATATGCCCATCTACCATAATCCCACCAGCTACTGGGCCAGACAAAATGTTCAAGTGACATGAGAATTCAGGAGCTCTTGCCCAAGACCGAGATTCATAAGATTAAAGCCCAACCAAGAGAACATAACATCTGAACATGCAATTGGCAGCCATTTTATTAAGAGTTCTTATCTACCAAGAATAGACAATGATCAAGAAGAATTCAGTCAGGGTCTAAAACATACACAAAAGTCTACATATAACTGTACAGGCCTCAACCAGATGTGACTTTGATACTGCAGAGCCTTCATTCATCTTTTTATTCCAACAATGCACATATGAAATACTGCTTCAATTTCCCATGTATTAAGATGACACTTTTACTATCTAATAACAGATCCTAAGTAACTAATCCTAGGTTTCTTTGTTAACCTTATATCTAACAGTAAATGCGTACTTGTTAAAAAATCATTTTTGCATCGACAACTCATGATTTTTTTTCCTGTATATATGCTTCAAATGAATCACCCATCCGCCACAACAATGACAACAATAATGATCCAATTTAAGGTCAATGACATGGATTGTTTTTTTTTTTTCCATCAATGAGCTTTATTCAGAATAATATCAGTGAAGCTAAGAGTAACCAAATTTTTTACATGATTTCTAATTAAGATTTCACGGGTCTTTCTCTATCACTCCTTGCATCTTTAGTCTTAATTGACTCACCACATACAAAGGATGCACTTCCTGTAAATATCTTGTTACTAACTAAAAACAATTTTCTCTTGTTTTATCCTTAATTTAAACAACATATAATAGTTGGTGAATATACATATTCTTTATTACGCGTTTTTTAGTAACCTCAAACAGGCATCTCAGCATACTCATATCAACATCTATCTCAATATCCTCATATTAGCAATACTAACTTTTTATATATGTTTTCTCATAATTGATTACTAACTTTTTGTATATGTCATTTCCTAATTGCCAAATATTTTGTTTTATAAGCTACATAACTGTCTTACAATTTCTTTTTTATTTCTTTCAAAAGAACACATAATAATTACATAAAACTCCTGATTTCATAATTACTTAAATCATCCTGCTTCAACTCTATGAGGCTTATATTCATCATCCTCTCCATAATGAATATAAGTAAATCACTAGGTACTTTCTTTCATCTGCTTTAACTGCACTTGCAATTCTTTTCTTGATATAATTATACTGTACTTCATATGTTTGGCCTTAATTATAATTTGCCTAGAACCTTCAGTTTTATGTTTTTTACCCTATAAATCAAGTTTAGTATTAATTCCAAGTAACTCCCATTCATTAAAGTGAAAAGGATAAAAACTAATAACATCAAGAAGGTGAGAAAAATCTATAGCAACATTCTACCCACTATTCTGCTATTATCTTGTTACCTTCATCATTAAAATGTCCCCTTCCAACTTTGCTGCTATAATTGAATTTTTCCAAACATCAACTTTTGAATTATAATCTGAAGTACACTAGCTTAAAACATGACTGGTATGACCTTGACAAAAGGTGGCAGGTTTGCCATTAGCCTATTAAACTTGTATTATGAAATTAACTCACCTAACCCCCTTTAAATTGATATAAAATAGAAAGCATGGTAGTCCAAACATGCAATCTAATCTGATATCACATTCTTCACATATCTGAGATAACAAACTAATGGAATAAATAATCAAGATAACTAAGTTTTAGAGATTTAGAATGAAAAGGTGACAGGTAGAAGCTGATGAAAGATGGAAGAACATAAGCTGAAAAAGATAATTATAGTGGGAATAACAAAGGGCTAAATACTAATATCTTCTAATCTAAAAATCCCTAAAGAATAGAATTTCACCTATCTTATCATCTATTTTAGTAGACAAAAGCTAAAATATAAAGTAAAAATTAGGTTTATCCAACATAAGACCAATTAATACAACAAATAAAAATTCTTAAAAAAAAATAAAACTTAACTCCTGAACCGGGAAGCACCAAATATATGGATCAATTTGGGTAGGTTGACATAAACAACACATGATGACCAGTTTAGCCATCATGTCATGTCAACACAAATTTGATTTTAGGTTATTATGATACAAGGTCAACAACCAAACAGGTCATAACTTGTTAAATGTGTAGTGTCAATAGGCTGATCTAAGTAAACCAATCATGGCATATCAACCTGAAATTTTTTGGTAGCTTGGTTAGGGTCATTTTTTCACACATTTAAGAATTACGAGTTTTCGTGTTCCATGTCTAGATTGACTGGAGATGACATAACCTATTGACTCGCAGAAGCTCAGAAGGCCATCCAATAAAGAAAGAATATACATCCAAAACAAAGTCAGAAAATAAAATTTCATAGAGGAAGTAGCTTATCCACTGTATAAGTAAAAGCAGAATTTAATAAAATTATACTGGTTAAGAGTGATTCTAACTGCTATCAAGAATCAAAGGTATAAGCATGAAAATTTTATAAGGAAATAAAAATGTAAATTACTTAAAATCAAAATGACTGAACAAGTGGTTGAATACAAAAAAGAGTTAGAGAAACATAACATTAAGCATTGAAAAAGAAGGGAAAATCCTTAAAATGTATAAATCATCAAAATTAATAATATACCATATATGTCAAGGAAACCCTCCATAGGACCCGGTAGGCCTCATAAATGATGATTGACCAAGATGTGAACCCTGATATGACTGTAATCCTTGCAGACCTGCCAATGCCTGAGATCCATAAGCCCCCAGCAATGAGGGAGCTCCAGTTCCCACACCCATTCCTCCTCCTAGAGTCTGGCCCTGCGATGCAAGCAACCCTGTAGGATTAAGTGCAGCTGCAGCTGCAGGATTAAGTGCAGCTGCGGCCAATAGTGGGTTCTGCGCAAGCAGAGCACCAAAAGCTGCTGGATTCTGGTTGTACAAAGCTAGGTTCTGTGCAGCAGCCATAACCGCCAGCACAGGCTGCGGTGGCGATGCAAGAAGAGCAGTGTTAGACATCGGATTGGGAGCAAAAGCCGGTGCCTTTCCCTTCTGCCCATGCTCAGTAGCCAGCTGACAGTGCAGCTGGTGGCCCTCAAACATCTTGTACGGTTCCTCGAGCGCCCTTCGCGCCCCATCTTGCGTCTTATAGATGAAGATCGCAAACCCCCTCGATTTCCCCGTGAGCATGTCGAACCCAAAGGGTCCAGTCTCGATTTCCCCAAATTGGGAGAAGAATGCCTTGAGCTTGTTAGGGGCAGCATCGGCGTGGACATTGCTGACATACACCTTCCTCCCGGGGGTGTCCGTGCTGCTGGAAGCGGGGACGGGGCCAACGGACGCGAGCTGGCAGTAGGCGATGCGATTCTTGATCTTCTTCTGGGGCTGCTTCAGGGCCTTGACAGCGCCAGCGCGAGAGCAGAAGAGGACAAAGCCGTAGCCCTTGGCACGACCGGTGGCCTTGTCGACTACGACATTGGATTCCTCGATGGGGCCATAGGGCTCGAAGGCCTGGATTAGGGTCTCGCGAGTGGCGTCCCAGCCGAGGCCGTGGACGAAGACCTTGCGGTGGGAAACGTCGCGGTCGGCCATGGTGCGGATGTGGGCGAGAAGGGACGCATCGGAGGCCGCGGCGTCAAGGAGGAAGCTGATGAGCTGATCCTTGGTGTACGGCTCGAGGAGGCGGTGGATCCGATCAGGGGAGGAGAAAGCGGCGGCGGGATCGTCGTCGCCGCCGGCGCCACCGCCAAAGAGGACGGGATCCTCGTATTCCTGTGCGAGGTTATTGTGGGAACGCTGCGGCTGCCGTTGCCGCTGCGACTGTCGTTGCGTCTGCCGCTGCGGCTTTGGCTGCTGCTTCTTCTGGGGCTTGACGCCGAGCTTGCGCTTCTTGTTGTTGCGCTTGTTGTTGCGATCCTTCGCCGCTCTCGACTTCCCCATGGAGAAGGGGAGAAGAGAAGGATTAGGCTTAGGGTTTATGAGGAGCAATCGAGAGAGGGGCACCGGACGCCGGGCGACTCGGGTTTTTATTTGTACAAGATGTTCGATTCCGAGTTGACTCGACCGGGTTGGGTTTTTGGAGTTTGCAAAACTAGTTCTTCCCGCTGGCCGCTCACGGACACTTAATTGGAAGGTCTCATGTGAGCCCCGCTGGAAGGCCGACTGAGACAAGTGGTAGATTTCATGCGTAACAACAGATAGAATCATAAATCATTGTGTTTTTGTGTTTCCAGATAGAACCACGTTATGACGACAAAGAGACCGAGGAAGATTTGTCCGCGAGGGACAGTAATGTTCCGAAGCTAAAATTACCCATCAGATTGGACATAAATAAGAATATCATACGCAGGTAGATTGCACCTCGTCAAGAGAATAGCCATTCTCAATGCTTCAAGATGGTCGACAATTCTCCTATTTCAAGATGGTCGTATCACTTTGTTCTTTTTGCTATTTCTGCTGGCAATTACGTGGACGCCTAGACGGATTTTTAATTTTATTGAAAAAACTTATTAGAGATTTCTTATGATAAAAGAATTAGGATAGTAAAGGTCTATATCTCATTAATTGGAATAAGATAATAGGGGGTTTGGGGATGGATTTTTCAATATCAATCTGATACTATATAGTCCAAAATTGCACATAACAAATATGATAAAATATATATATGTATGAAACATTGCAAACAATAATAATATAAGCTAACATTGGAGATCTTTCTAAAAAGCTTTAGAGCAACTCAAGTTGGGTTACTCCTTCCAAGTTGGAAATGGCAAGTCTATTAATGTCACTAATGATAGGTGGCTCTTTGAAATTGCTATTGCTCTGTAACCCCTATATTTGTTAATTTTTTAGTATTGATTATAGATATACTGTTTAGGTTCAGTTACTTTATATCCTCGATCAACATAAATGGATCCGGAGATCTGATCCCTATGGGCAATCATTGATCAACTTGGCTTTTGATATTTTGTGCAACTCTATTCATTTTTCTTTTGAATCTTCTGTTAATTGAAAACTATTTTTAAAGATATCATCTATCTCTCGGGCTTTCTATTTTTCTGAAAACTCCTCTTAATAAAATTCCCATGACAGAATTATTTGTGCCCGAGTTGCACACCATCTCTATAGTGTTCACTTTAACAAGCGACTCATATCTTTTTTTTTTCGAATGCACTTTTACAGTGCTAATCACTTCGATGGTCCCTTGTTAGGCTAAATTAGATATTCATTTCTAAGTGTTTTTTTTTTCCTTGACGCAATATTCATTTGGAGAATAATTTAAAAAGGCATTATGACTTTAAGATCTCTAATTACATATTAGGATCCGTAAATATTTTTAAATTTTTAGAACTAGTATTGTAGGAGGATAAGAAATCTCAATACCAAAGAGTCCTCGTGAATAAAACAAATATTAATAATTAGGATTTAATTTTTTTTATAAAAATCATATGTATTTTTAAGTTTTGGTGAGGAAAAGCAAAGTAAAATTTCAAATGTTACTGTGCTTCTATTTAGAGTGTCTAATAGGATACTCTTTATAATTTCTAGAGAAAATAAAAGATAATATATAAATTTAACTTAAGGGTCTGATCTCACGTGATAAAAATTTTAATTTTTATTTACTCAATGAATGCAAGAGAAAATTGTCGAACCACATTAAATATTACATCAAATTTCTGATATATTATTTTTTAATTTATAAGTTTTTATTTTTTTGAGTTTTTTCTCCCTTCCCAACATTACATATACATATAAATTTTTAATATATAAAAAATCTTCAAAATCCATTTTCTACCAAGTTGTTGGTGAGAAACAGAAAGAAATCAAAAAAAAAAAAAAAAAAAAAAAAAAACCAGAGATCAATAAATAATAAATATATCAAAAAATAAATATAACATGTAACGTGGTATGACAACTATATGTCTATATCAACGAACAAAATCAAATTATTTATTATTTAAGAAAAATCATTATAAAGAATCATTTTCTCGTAAGTTAATGAAACTCAAGCTTAAAACCTCTTGTAAATCTCTCAAAATATTTGATTTCTTTCTTACACCAAAATCTTGAAACTTCAGATATATTATATTTATAGAAACGAATCCTAATTCTTTAATGAGACTCTTCCTATTCAAATTTTTAATATAAATTCTAATCCTACTCGATGAATAGTTTTTATTTCATTAGAACTCCTCTAACATAATTAGAACATTAGAACTCTTAAAATACTAATAAATTCTAACACTACATATTTTTTCTCCTCCCTCCTCGAGAAGGGGCAACAATGTCACAAGAGGGTTGATAAAGCGAATATAGATGGTTCCTTTCGTAAACCACTACTGGGAGGTGGATTGGGTTTCCTATTATATTTTTGTAGGAGGAAAGATCACCGAAAGAAACAATAGCTACAATAATGAGCGGAAAGAATTGAGATAGAAAGAAGGAAAATTGAGATGAAAATTGATAAGGATGATTTTACCTCATGCCAACTCATGTGTCACAGATGTCAATATCTAAGTAGGGCCCTAAGTCACCAGTCCTGAAAAAGCACCACAATGCGTCCCGCTATACCCCGCATCAATGATTGATAATAATTGTCCTATCTTATCAAAATCAATAATCGTCTTATCTTATCAAGATTAGACACCAAAATTATTAGGTGATTAACTTGATCTTATCCTAGGCCAACCAGTAAGAAAGTCTAGGGATCAGATATAAAAAGGAACCCATTAGCTCACGTTGAAGAAGGGCTCTCTACAACTAAATCAATCATACAATTTACACTATTGCCTTCTCTCATTCACTCAGCGAGTCCAGACTCTTACCAACATGATGTAAACTATCACCCACTTCTCTCTTTGTTGACTCAGCCGGTAACCCCGATGCAATAGCTCACCCTGGATCGCCAACTACACTTCTTCTTCCCAAAGTCCAACAAGGGAGACCACACCTCATCTTCCAAGGATCTCTTTAGCTAAGAGGGACAAGTGGCCTTACACTACACCTTCCGACGGTGGAGTGCAACATACCACCAAGATGTTGTTGATGTTGAATCTC
>LVTN01003993.1:1467-13174 GCA_001649415.1 Musa itinerans | reverse complement strand
TCCTACTCAAGACTCTTACTTCTAACCAACTCCTAATAGGACTCCTACTCAAAACTCTTACTTCTAACCAACTCCGAATAGGACTCCTACTTAAGACTCCTATTCCTTTACAACTCCTATTTCTTCTCTAAGAAACAACCTCCTAACCCTAGCCGGCCTCTTCACATCTTTAATAGGGGTCGGCTTAGGTAGGTTTTACATGAATGTCCTTCTTAATTAGGATTCTCCTAGCTAGAGTCCTAACATGATGCCTCGTTGTAAAACATTGATTTCATTGTCCTAGTGGTATATCTGGTTTCTGGACTTGAGACACCAAGGATGTCCTGTATGAGTACTCCACTCTTTGATATCAAACTTATAAGCCTAGAAGTTCTAAATCTAGCACAACTGGTCATCGAGAGTGGTAGCCAATCTTATGAGAGCTATTGAGTGTCGATAGAAGGCCATACAATCTCAGAGTCATGAGAGAAATATCCCATGTGTTATTGCTCAAGCAAATACCTTGCTAAGGTCATTCGGATTGAGAGAGAAAATGTTCTCCAAGAGAATTTGATTAGAGCAAGACTTAAGTAGAAAACATATGGGCCTGACGGCACCATGCCCGATATATAGTCTTTGGGATATTAGATGGATGAGGGACTATAAATACATGGTAACTGAGGATAGATTGGTCTAATGGATTGGATTCCCCTATATCGTCTAAGGATTATGACGTAGTGAATTATTATTATGGAGATAATAATTCACTAAGCTAAAAGAAGTTCTGATAGCTATGATACATAGCCAGCTTGATATTGGGCCTAGAGGGTCACATACATATGGTAAGTGTTGCGATGAGTAGAGGTTCGAATATGAGATATCCATTGGAGCCTATAGCTTATTGGATATCCAATAAGCTCCTGAATTATTAGATCTTATAGATGAGATCCAATATGAGCCAATAAGAGATTATTGGGCAGAGACCCACTAATCTAAGAGGCTTAAGTAGTTAAATAGAGATCTAGTACCCAATAGGGCAAGATCCATTAGGGTTAAGTTGACAAAGGGCCTCTATAAATAGGAGAGAACCAAAGGGCCATAGGCTAGATCACTTTTGGCTGCCACCTCATATTCTCCTTTCCCCCTCTCCTTATCAGTCCTTAGTCTTCGTTTAGGGCATGTGGACAACAAAAAGGGCCAGCCCTTTCTTGATTGCGTGGTGCGCGCAATAAGGAGATTTGAGCAGCTATTTGAGGAGCATTTTTGTAGCCTATGCCATATGACTCACCACTAGAGAGGAGGACAGTTGATCTCCTTCATCCTCTCCTATAGATCTACAGAAATTCAAAGATATACGATCTTCCTAGGTTACATAATTTTCTTATGTGTAGTCTTTTGGTTCATAGGTTTTAGCGCTCCAATCGTCGCACGATAACAATAGACTATTTTTCCATGGAAATCGATAATTTTTGTTTTATATTCTTCTACTGCACATGTGATGTCGCCCTAGATTTCTTAATAGTAGTATCAGAGCCAGGTTGTTAGTGTGAAAGATTGGCTTTTAAACTACATGTGTTGTGTTCAATCGTGTAGAATTATTTTTGCGTGATTGTTGTGATTTTTGTAGTAGTTTTTGAGATCTGTGTTAGGATCGAAATTGACACTAAGAGAGAGGGGGTGAATTAGTACTTTCATAAAAGTTATGTCGATTCAAAAATCTTGTTTGATAAATTCATATCAAAAATATGTTTAACTTAAAAACATTCATAAGAATGTAATGAGTAAGTAAAGTAGTTTGCAATAAAGGTAAACAAGAAAATATAAATACAAACTATGTTTTATAGTGGTTTGGTTGTCGCAACCTACGTCCACTCCTAATTTTTCTTCTATTGAGGCCACTGGTATTCACTAACGATCTTTTTCTAATGGGTGGAGATTAACTACTCTTACAACTCTTTCTCCTTTTTACAAGCTCAGGAGAGAGCCTTTACAAGTTTCACACCTCTCTTAAAATGAACTCTAAACTCTATGAGGTGGAGGGGAACACTCAACACTTTTTATGCTTTTTCAACTCTTTTTTATCAAGGATTTTTTCCCGCTTTCTACCCTTTTTTCTTGCTTACCTAAGCAGGAAAGAGTGGGGTATTTATAAACCCCAAATGACTTCAAAAATAGAGCAAAAAAAGGTCTCATCTTGGGTTTCCTGGGTCTTGGTGATACCACCGCTTGTGCTGGGTAGTGCCACCACCTATAGCATTGCCATTGGGCGGTACCACCTCCTAGACTGGCAGTACCACCGCTTGACACAATCTAGGACATTGTGTCTAGGTGGTACCACCGCCTAACATACTGACACTGGGTGGTACCACCACTTGATAGCTTCGAAAAGTGTGCTCTTGACTTTTCCAGCTCATAGGTTGTTCCACTTAATCTTGGGTCCCTGAATGGGATTTTAACTTGGCCCAAAACAGTCCCAACTCAGCCCCAATGGGCCCCTAATTGAGTTAGTATCGTTCCTCCTAAAACCAACTTAATTACAATCACAACTACTTCAATCTAGATACAATCGGTTACAAATAGAATACTATGTTGTCCGACATGTCATTGGTTCATCTAGCTTTTCGTCTGAACCTTTTAGTGCATCGTGCTCTCTTGTAGCGTATTGCCCAATCGGTATGTTGACCTTCGCAACATCTAATCTTCTTGGTGTAATGTTCGATCCTTCTGGCCTGATTCCCGAACTCATAGCATGAAGCCTTCTACCGACACGTCGACCGATCCTTTGGCTCCACGTCGAATCTCCTAACATGTTCTAACCCAACATCTAATTTCACTACTTCTATCAATTTGTCTTTCTCTGTTTGAAGCTAGTCCTGTGTCACTCAAAACGCAGATTAGATCGTTAACTCATCAATTGATTTCAACATCAAAATTTGAGATTCAACAATCTCCCTCTTTTTGATGATGACAACCAATTGATGACAGAGTTTAAACTAAACTCCTCCTATCTACTTGCCATATTGAAATAAGGTTGAATTTTATAAAATGATAACCTTTTAATCTAAGTTGAAATGATTTTA
This sequence comes from Musa itinerans, assembly GCA_001649415.1. Taxonomy (NCBI): domain Eukaryota; kingdom Viridiplantae; phylum Streptophyta; class Magnoliopsida; order Zingiberales; family Musaceae; genus Musa; species Musa itinerans. Next base: position 10,115 of record LVTN01003993.1, on the reverse strand, counting down.
ATCATGAATCACATCATCATATATAAAATTTCATACATTGTGTATCATCATTTAAATATAGTTTCTAGTCATCAAGGTATAATAAGCACAATTCCAAACCATTACAAATCATCATGATATCAAAATATCAAAGTATATTATATTCTACCATACATGATTATCATAACTTCTCATTGTATGCATCATCATAATATCATGAGTATTTAATGTATAATTCCATATCATCATCATAACTTCTCCACCTTTGTCATAAAAAAAAAAGGAGAAAAGTGCAACTAGCAAATTTTTTAAAAAGAATACAAGCTAGTAAATTAACAAGTTTTACATCATTTTAGAACATGCAAACTAGCAAGTTTTTTGAGATGTGCAAGTTAGCAATTTTTTATTTTTGTTGAAGTGTATAAGCTAGCAATTCTTGTTTCCTTTTGTAATTTACAATTTTACAAGTTTTGCTTCTTGAGATGGGCAAGACAGTACGTTTGCTTGAGATTGCAAGCTAACAATTTTTCTTCCGTTTGCAATGTGCAAAGTAGTAATCTTTGCTTCTCTTTTGAGATGAGCAAGCTAGTAGGTTTTGCTTTTCTTGAACTAGCAATTCTTTCTCCCCTTTGTCATTATCAAAAAGAGAGGAATAATATAATAGTGTAATTCATTTCCCTTTACATTAATTTTCAAATAATCACATAAAAGATAACAAGAAAAATTAATTTGGTGATGCGATATACACTTCATGAATAGAATGGAGTAATGAGACAACTTTCAAGTTGTGAATTAAATATCAAAAAATTAAGAGAAAAAATTATGATTCATTTGGATAAGTCTCTTTAATAAAACAAAAGAATCATAGTGAATGGTATAAAAATCTCAAGATCATGGTTTGTTTGCATAATTTTCCTCTTTAATAATTGGTAAAAAGAAGGAATCATGGAAGATATAAATGATTATGATTCCCATAAAGATACCTCAAGTCAAGAAATCAAGAGAAAGTTCATGATTCGATTTGATAAATATTCTCTTTAGTAAAAAAGCAAAAAGAAATATAGGAGATCAAATAAGAGATCTTGATTCACAGAAAAATCTCAAGTATCAATATCGAGAAATCAAGATCAAGTTCATGATTCGGTTGAAAAAATATCATTCAAATTTAAATCATCAAAATCATTTTCATAGTTTAAGAGATTCATAAAATGATATAAATAGATTCATTAATCTCTTATTGGAAACTTGATAAGATTTTAGGGATAGAGACATTTTCAAGAAAAATATATTCCTCTTTTTTATGTGTTTCAATTTATGTGATTTATTTCATATAAGCATGCCTTTGTCTTTTATGCCAAACAAAAATATGCATCATCATTTAAAACTGAAAAATAAGATTTATCACAAGAGTCATCAAGATCAATAAACCATAAATCATAAAAATCATCATTACTTCAAATCATCATGCATCATTAAATCATTAAGTATGATTTCATTGCACATAAAACATTTTCAATCAAAATCATTTCTTCTTAAGTGAATCTAACTCTTCGTACTTGGTACAAAGAGTTAACATGCAAGTGTCATGCTCAATTTTTTTTTAATTTTTCAAAATCACTAGAAAGAGAAACATGATCCCCCTTTTTTTTTTGCATTTTATATACTAATTTAAAAAATAACTCATAAAATGCATCAAGTAATTTCATAGTAAAGGGGTTTTGGTTGAGTCACTTACCTTGTTGTCGAAAGCCACCAAGGCATAGTTCTCCACCTCTTCTTTGTCGATTTGCTCCTCATCTTTGGATGCATTCGAATCGTCCCAAGTCGTCTTAAATGCTTTCTTCTTCTTTTGTGCGAGTACCTTCTTGTTTAGTTGTGAACATTCACTTTTGAAGTGCCCCTGCTAATTATATTCATAGCAAGTTATTTTATTTTTTTTAAGTTCATTTTTATTCTTCGATTCTTGTTTGATGAACTTTTTAAATTTTATTGTGAAAAGTTCAAAGTCATCATCACTTGAACTTTCACTCTAAGTGGTCTTCTATTATTTAAAGTGCCAAATCCTTTCTATTCTTTAGAAGGTTATTCTCAAATTTGTCTTGTGCCATACAAGTCATTTCATATGTCATTAAAGAACCGATGAGTTCTTCCAGCAGAAAATTATTTAAATCCTTTGTCTCTTGTATTGCAATTACTTTCAAATCCTAATTTTTAGAAAGAGATCATAAAATGTTATTAACAAGTTCAAGATTCAAAAAACATTTGTTAAGAGTTTTTAAACTATTGACAACATCTATAAAACGGGTGTACATATCAATAATAGTTTCGCTTGGCTTCATTCAAAATAATTCAAAATCATGCATCAAAAGTTTTTATTTTAGACTCTTTAACTTTACTTATGCCTTTATATGTAATTTCAAGAGTGTGTCAAATGTCATGTACAGTTTCATAAATCGAAATACCATTAAACTCATTTTTATCTAAAGCGCAAAGTAAAGCATTCATAGCTTTCGCATTTAGAGAAAAAGTTTTTTCTCCAAATTATTCCATTCGTTTATTGGATTAGAAGACTTTTAAAAACTATTTTCAATGATGTTCCATAAATCGAAGTTCATATAAAGCAAGAAACTCCACATTCGAGTTTTCCAATATGTGTAGTCTGTTCCATTGAACATAGAAGGTCGAGTGATAGAAAGACTATCTTGATTGCCGATAAAAGCCATTTCTCTTTGGTATTAAACCAAACGAGAAAAACCTTTGCTCTAATACCAACTGTTAGGACCGAAATTGGCACTAAGAGGTGGGGTGAATTAGTACTTTCATAAAAGTTATGTCGATTCAAAAATCTTGTTTGATAAAATCATATCAGAAATATATTTAACTTGAAAACATTCATAAGAATTTAATGAGCAAGTAAAGTAGTTTGCAATAAAGGTAAACAACAAAATAGAAATGAAAATCAAGTTTTATTGTGGTTCGGTTATCGCGACATATGTCCACTCCTGATTCCTCTTTCGTTAAGGCCATCGACGTTCACTAATTATCTTTTTTCCAACAAAGATCAACTACCCTTACAACTCTTTCTCCTTTTTATAGGCTCAAGAGAAAACCTTTACAAGTTTCACACCTCTCTTAGAATGAACTCTAAACACTAAGAGGAGGGGAACACTCAACACTTTTCAAGCTTTTTCAACTCTTTTTCATTAAGGATTCTTTCTCCCTTTCTATCTTTTTTTCTTGCTTACCTAAGCAAGAAAGAGAGAAATTTATAGACCCTAAATGACTTAAAAAATGGAGCTAAAAAAGGTCTCATCCCCGGTTTTCCGGGTCTTGGCAATACCATTGCCTGTGTTGGGCGGTACCATCACTTGCAGCACTACCACTAGGCGGTACCACCACCTACAGCACTATTATTGGGTAGTACCACCACCTATAGCATTGCTACTGGGCAGTACCACTAGCCAGAGTGATAGTATCACCGCTTGACATAATCTAGGAGACTATGTTTGGGTGGTACTATTGCCCAGTTTAGTAGTACCACCGCCTAACACATTGACACTGGGCGATACCACTGCCAAGTCTGGTGGTACCACCTCCTGACAACTTGAAAAAGTGTTCTCTTGACTTTTCTAGCTCATAGGTAGTTCCACTTAACCTTGGGTCACTGAATGGGCTTTTCACTTAGCCCAAAATAGTCTCAACTCAAGCTCAATGGGCCCCTAATTAAGTTAGTAGGGTTCCTCCCAAAATGAAGTCAATTACAATCATGAGTACTTTAATCTAAACACAATCAATTACAAACAAAATACTATACTTTCTAGCATGTCATCATCCTCTCTTGCGGCGTATTGCGCAATTGGCATATTGACCTTCGCAACATCTGATATCCTTGGTGCAATGTCTGATCCTTCTGGCTCGATGCCCGAACTCATAGCACGAAGCCTTCTGCCGACATGTCGACCGATCCTTCGGCTCGACATCCAATCTATTGATATGTTTCGGCCCAATATTTCATTGCTTTAATTAATTTGTCTTTCCCTGATTGTAGCTAGTCTTGTGTCACTCAAAATACAAATTAAATCATTAACTCATTAATTGATTTTATCATCAAAATTTGAGATTCAACAATATGGACTACACATCTTCTTTCTACTAAAAGGTATTTTAGATCAATGTTTTGTCACCAAAATTATTGTCGCAAAACAGAGGGAAAAGGGCAGCAACTATTGCTGCCCCACGATTTGGCTAAAGGCTGCTTGTAGCCTTGGCTGAGAGCAAACCTTGCTGCTCTTGGCCTGGCCAAATGCAGCAAGGTCGAGAGCAGCAAGGCTGCTCATGGCCTGGGCATTAGTAGCCACTACAGCCATGGTTTCCTGGCTACAAAGGGCACCTATAGCGGCTAGGGTTTCCTAGACTCCAAGGAGACCCTATCGGCCATGATTCCAGGCCGCCCAAGACTGCCCTATAGCCAAGGTTTCTTGGCTGTAGAGGACTCCTTGGTGGCTTGGGTTTCCTTGCCACACAATGCAGCCCTGTGGCCTAGGATTCCTGGTCGTAGGGGAATCCCTAGTGGTGAAGATTTCCTAGCCACATAAGGGACTACCTGCCATGTGGGGGCACCCTATGGTAGGGTTCCTAAAATACTACAGAATAATTAATTAAATATTTTAATTAATTATTATTATCTAGTAGTCATAAATGGTGATGTGTATATGTGATGTGTGATATGGATAGATGATCATGGACCATGTGATGCGTGTGTACATGTGATGTAATTATTATTATTATTGGGGCCTGTGAGCCTCCAATTTTTCTTATTTATTATTGGGCCTACGTGCCTATGATTATGTTGTAATTACATGAGTAGGCGCGGTAAGAGCATGAAGGTGACAATGGAACCCCAAGGCCAAGACAAATGATCATGAAGCATGGAGTGTTGAATCTGATTTTTGATGATGAAATCAATTGATAAATTTATGATCTAATTTATGTTTTGAGAAAAATGATGTAGGACTAACTACGATTATGAAATGACATAACAATTAAAGTAGAAGAATCAGACATTGGGTTGGAGTCAAAGATCGGGTATGAGTCGAAAGAATCAAACATTGTGCTAAGATTGGATGTTGCAGGAATCAACATGCTGATAGATTGGGTAATATACCAAAGGTTCGAACAATGCACCAGAAGTTTGCTAGGAGTTTGGTTGAACAAACGACATGTCGGACAATTAAAATTGCTTATATTGTAATTATTTAAGCCTTAATTATTGTAGTTAGGTCTTACTTTGAGTTAGTTTTGGGAGTAATCCTATTAACTCAAATAGGGGCCAAATAGGCCTTAATCAGGGCTGAATTGAGCCTACTGTTTGGCCCATTCAGTGACCTAGAGCCATGTCAAGTGGTGGCACCGTCAGGGTTGGTGGTGGAACCACTTGAGGCTCAACCTCCCAGAACTTGTTTGGGCAGTGGTACCGCCTAAACTGGATGGTGGTACCGTCAGCAGTTAATGATGTCAAGTAGTGGTACCGCTAAAGCCCAGTCTCCGAGGCTCTATCAAGCGATCGTATCACTCAGACTGACAGTAGTACTGCTAGTTGTCAGGGGAGCAAGCGGTGTGCCCAGTATTGGCGATAGTATCGCTAATGCTCTAGAAACTCAGGATGAGATACTTTTTGGCTCTATTTTTTAAGCCATTTGGGGCTTATAAATACCCCACATTTAATCCTTTGAGAGTTCTCCTCCTCTTGTTCTAAGTTTAGATTTCTATTTAAGGGAGGAGTGGGTGACTTGTAAAGGTTTTCTCCTAAACTTGTGAAAAGGAGAAAAAATTGTAAGAGGATAGTTGATTTCACTCATTGAAAGAAGATCGATAGTAGAAGCCAATAGCCTTGATGGAGGAGGAATCGGGAGTGGACGTAGGTCACGATGACCGAACCACTATAAATCCGGTGTGCTATTTTCTTTTGCTATTTACATTCATTGCTTACTAATTTTGTTACACACTCCACTTTATACTTACTCTAAGTCAAGCTCACTTTTGATATCGGTTTTCATCGAACGTAATTTTTTTAAATCATCGAAAGATTTTGATAGTACTAATTCACCCCCCTAGTGCCATTCACGATCCTAATAGTTGGTATCAGAGCCAAGTTTTACTCCATTTGGTTTAACACCCAAGAGAGATGGCTTTTGCTAGCAATCTAAAGGGTCACTTTTGTTAGGATCAAGAGTGGCACTAAAAGGGGGGGGGGAGGGGGGTGAATTACCGTAGCGAAAAAAATCATTGGTTTTGTAAGATATTCGTTCATTGAAAACCAATCTTGAAAAGTGCTTGAATTTAGAGTAAATGAACTAGCAATTAACTTAGAAGCTAATAGTAGTAATGAAAAGCATAATGGAAATGAGCACACTGGAATTTATAGTGGTTCGGTCGTTGTGACCTACATCCACTTTCGATTCCTCCTCCGTCGAGGTCACTAGCGTCCACTAATGGTCTTCCTTCAATAGGTGAAGACCAACCACCTCTTTACAGTGCTTTCTCCTTTTCACGGGTTTAGGAGATAACCCTTACAAGCCTCACACCTCTTCTTGGATGATTACAAAGCTAAAGAGAGGGAGGAGGAGGACTCTTCTCACCTTTTCAACACTTTTAACACCCCAACACTTAGAGTTTTTTCACACTTTGATTGCACTTTGTTACCCTTTCATGCAGAAAATGGTAGAGTATTTATAGGCCCCAATGGTTTCAAAATTGGAGCCAAAAAGTTTCTCATCCTAGATTTCCGGGGTATTGGCGGTACCACCACCTGACACTTTAACATTGGGTGGTACCACCACTTGATAGAGTTCTCGGAGATTGAGCTTTGGCGGTACCACCGCCTAGTAGGTAGTACCGCTGCATGGTAGGTAATAACTACCGGCGGTACCACCGCCCAAACCACCTAGGAGACTGCTCCCTGAGCGGTTCCACCGCCCTAGTCTGGTGGTGCCACCGCCAGACAGGATCCAGCAACCTAGTTGGGACTTGAATCGAGCCCAAACTAGTCCAACCACGGGCCTAGTTGGCCCCTAACAGAGTTAGTGGGATTACCTCCCAAATCTAACCCTAATTATGTGCTACTACGATTCCTAAGGCATACACTAAGCAAATCAAGTCTGGTTAGTCTAGGTTTCTTCTGGCGAGCTTCCGACCATCTTCCGACGAACTTCCAACGATCTCTCAGCAATGTTCCAGCAGACTTCTGACAAGCTCTTGGACTTCACGACAATCTTCTTGGCGAGTTATGATGAGTTTCTTTGGCAAGCTCTTGGACTTCTCGATCAATTCTAGCATAACTTTCAATGAACGTCTAGACTTCCGACGAACTCTCGAACTCCCAATGAAATCTCGATGTTGACTCCGGCATTTCATTTTGCTTTATGCCTTGATTGCTATCATTGTTAATCCTGCTCACTATTCTAGCATAACTTTCAATGAACGTCTAGACTTCCGACGAACTCTCGAACTCCCAATGAAATCTCGATGTTGACTCCGGCATTTCATTTTGCTTTATGCCTTGATTGCTATCATAGTTAATCCTGCTCACTTTTCTCAACATATAGATTTGATCAAATAATTTACCAATTGATTTCATCATCAAAATCCGAGATTCAACAATCTCCCCCTTTTTGATAATGACAATCAATTGATGATGGAGTTAACCTTAACTCCCCCTATCTATATGCCATACTTGAGAAAAGACATTCTTGAATTCAAGGCCTTTGAATTCAAGCATCAAATTGACAAGTTACATTTATTTAAACTTATCAATATGCACATCATGATACTTATCATGATTTACCAATTCAAAATACGATACCATGTATTTATAAATAAAAATGATGTCAAGGCATGACATCCATTTTCAAATCCAATATAGAGAGATAATAGACAATCATCATTTTCAAGTATGATGTGAATTTCAAATATGAAATTTAGTAAGATGACAATTCATTATTCCAAGGCATGATATCAATTGTAAATAGTATGATAAATTCAATACCTCATCATAATGATAGACAATTATCAAGGATTCATGAAATATTTTAAGTATCTACAATGAATATGAAATACATTTTGATATGTTTCAAGTCTTTGCGATGTGTTGCAATGTATTTGACGATTCCAATTATATTTCAAGCATTCGAAAAACTTCAAGCATTTAGCATTTGCAAAACATTCAAGCATTTACGATAAGATACATTTTATGCATTTATCTAAAACATTCATAACCAATTTATCATCAATTTACCATATTTCTCCCTCTTTATCATCAACAAAAGGGAGAACCATTCAACAATGCAAGTGTGGTAAAAAAATTAAAGCAAGTTCCACACCAATTTGTCCAAGCCAAAAAGGAAGGTAAGCAAAAACTTTGCATGATAACTTCTTTTGGATAAGCTAACATTTTTACACAATGGCTTTTTAGTTTTTTTTTAGATGTGTGTTAGAACCCTTGCAGATTCTAAACTTGGGGTTGATCTCTTTAGGGGCCTCCTTGGAACTCTATAGGGGTTCCTCCCTCCAGGTTGCTGCTCAAAGGCTGCAGAAAAGATTCATCTATTGTTTATCAAAAGAGGAGGAATACATAGCTATTTATAGGGCTTCTAAACCCTAACTCCTAATAG
>LVTN01003992.1:3800-14866 GCA_001649415.1 Musa itinerans | reverse complement strand
AGGACTCTCCTAGTTAGAGTCCTAACAAATAGCCATGATGAATTCTTGGTAATGCCTTTTGGACTCACTAATACTCTTTCAACCTTCTATAGTCTCATGAACAATATTTTTCAGAGCTTTCTTCATAAATTTGTGCTGGTATTTTTTGATGATATTCTCATTTACAGCCCATCTCTTAAGACTCACTTTCAGCATTTCTGGGTTGTTTTGATGATCCTTCGAGAGAATATTCTTTTTTTTAAGCAGCCAAAGTGTATCTTTCTCCAGCAAAAAGTAGAGTACCTTAGGCATAGAATATCAGAAGGAGTGACGGTAGACCCAACAAAAATTAAAGTAATGCATGGCTGGTCGAAACCTACAAACGTGAAATTACTACGCGGGTTCCTTGGACTAACAGGCTACTACCAAAAATTTGTGAAGGACTATGGGAAGATCAATGCACCCCTCACTTCTTTACTAAAAAAAGACACCTTCCAATGGCTAGACAAAGCCTTTTTTGCCTTCGACAAACTTAAGGCAACCATGACGATGACGTCGGTGCTAGCACTACTAGATTTCATTCGACCCTTCATCATTGAGGCTGATACATCTAGAGTCAGAATTAGAACCATTCTCATGCAAGATGGTCGACCACTCGCATATACTAACAAGGTGTTGTCTCCCTCCCATCAAAAAATGTCAATATATGATAAAGAGATGCTCGCCATTGTGCATGCAATAATGAGGTGGAGACCCTTCCTGATCGGCTAGCGATTTCAAAGTAAAACTGACTATAGAAGCCTTAAGTACTTTTTGGAGTAGAAGATATCATCCCCTAAGTAGCAAAAATGGGTAACCAAACTTCTAGGATTTGATTATGAAATTATTTATAAAAAAGGGAAAGAAAACATTATTGCAGATGCACTCTCATGACTACCTGAGCAAACTAAATTTTCAGCCATCTCCCTTCCTACCACCAGCTTCCTCGAGGACATTAGGGAGGAATGTAAGAAGGATCCAGAGATTAGCAATATTATAAAAAAATTGGAGGAGGATCCAAGCGCAATAGCCCACTACACTTTGGATTCGAGGGATCTACGCTACAAAGGTCGCAATGTGCTTATACCTAACTCCCCTTGCATCAAAACCATCCTGCATGAAATGCACTCCACACCTTTAGCAAGGCACTCTAGATTTTTTAGAACCTACAAAAGAGTAAAGCAATTTTTTTATTGGAGAGGGATGAAAAAAATTATTTCTGAATATGGGGCACAATGTGATGTATGTCAACAGCAAAAGGGTGAAACAGTGGCAAGTCCAGGGAAGCTACAACCACTACCCATACCAGACTCAATGTTGACTGACATCTCCATGGACTTCATCAAAGGGCTACCACCTTCCAAAGGTCAAAGTATAATCCTAGTGGTGGTTGATCGACTTACAAAATATGCTCATTTTTGTAATGTGTAAAATCCATACACTACTGCTAGTATTGCTCAAATTTTCATAGAAAATATTGTTAAATTGCATGGGATGCCAAGGTCCATTGTAAGTGACTTTGATAGGATCTTCACTAGTAAATTTTGGATCGAGTTATTTCAGTTATGGGGCACCAAACTCAAGATGAGCATAGCATATCATCCATAAACTAATGGCCAAACAGAGGTGGTGAACAGATGTTTAGAGATGTACCTTCGGTATTTCGCTAGTGACCGGCCAAAGGACTGGGCGAATGGCTTCCTAGGACCAAATGTTGGTATAATACTACATACCATTCATCTACAAAATATGCCCCATTTGAAGCACTGTATTGTCGATCGACCCCTATGATTCCAAAGTATGTAATTGGCTCGTCCAAGATAGATCAGGTCAACCAAGATTTAATTGACAAGGACAAACTCTTACAGTTGCTAAAGGATAATCTCTCTGCCACTCAAGCTAGAATGAAGCAGCAAGCCAACACACGACGAAGCGAAAGAGAGTTTTTAGTAGGAGATTGGGTTTATCTTCACCTACAGCCATACAAGCAACTCTCCATCAACACACGAGCATCCATGAAGCTATCCCCACGTTTTTATGGGTCCTATCAGATCATAGAACATATTAAGGTCGTGGCATATAGACTTAAATTGCCTGAGGATGCCAAAATTCACCTTGTCTTTCACGTGTCATGCCTAAAGACCAAGTTGGGAGAACACGAGTCACCCCAGATCCAACTGCCCAACACCACTGATGATGGAGATATTCAAGCCCAACCACAAGCCATCCTCTATCCTAAAATCGTGATGCATCGCCGACGTCCCTCTACTAAAGTACTAGTGCATTGGAATAATTTACCACTTGAAGATGCCACATAGGAATCATATGAGAAGTTGAAGACTCGGTTCCCTGAGTTCATGGAACCTCAACCTTGAGGACAAGGCTGAATTGGAGAGGGCGGGCTTGATAGGACCCTAGTAGGGTTGGGTCCTACTCAACTAAGAAGCAACTAATAAAAACCCTGTGAGATTGTAATAAACCTCTCCTAGCCACCTCTATCCTATAAAGAATAGTGGCTAGGGTTTATATTTGATCTTGGGCTAATTAGCTTGGGTTGAGGGCAAAAGGGGTGACTCACTTAGAAAGCAGCCCCTAGGGCTAGGGTTTGGAGCCCTATATAAGCATGTAGCATCCATCTCTTTAAGAATAAGATTTATCTACAATTACAGCAATATGGCTAACTTCTAGGAGGGTGAAACCCCTATAGCGTTCCAAGGAGTGATCTCCCTCAAAGATTAATTTATATAGATTTCCTCTCGGGTTCTATCATTATGGCACGATGTCCTTCTACCGGTATGTCGATCGATCCTCTGGCTTGATGTCCAATCTCCTAACATGTTTTAGTCTGGCCCTACGTTTGATTCCTCCTGCTTTAATCAATTTACCTTTTTTTATCGAAGTTAGTCCTATGTCATTCAAAATGCATATTAGATTGTAAACTCATCAATTGATTTCATCATCAAAATATGAGATACAATAGATGCATCCAAGTTGCTTGGGGATGACGAGTTTTCATTCAAATTTAAAGCATCAAAATCAAAATCATCATCAAAATTATTTTTTTTAAATTTGAAAATCTTATTAAAGACAACACGGATGGATTCCTTAATAATTAAAGTTCTTTTATTGAAAATACGAAAAGCTTTAGAAATGGAGGAATAACCAAGAAACATGCCTTTATTGGATTTTACATCAAATTTTCCTAAGGCATCTTTTTCATTTAAAACAAAATATTTACAACTAAAAACTTTAAAATATGAAATATTAGGTCTTTTGTTGTTCCACAATCTATAGGAAGTTTTGAAAAGTAATGGTCTTACGAGAACCTTGTTCATGACATAACATGTCGTGTTAACGGCTTCAGCCCAAAAATATTTAGGTAGACTATGTTTATTTAACATAGTTCTTGTCATCTCTTATAAGCTCCTATTTTTTCTTTCAACTACTCCATTTTATTATGGATTTTTTAGAGTAGAAAAATTATGGTTGTACCCATTTGACTCATAAAAATTTTAAAATCATTGTGAAACTCACCACCATGATCACTACGAATAGACAAAATCATAAAATCCTTTTTATTTTGAATAAGTTTGTAAACTTTAAAAAAATATTTAAAGCAATCACTTTTGTGTGCCAAGAAGTATGTCCAAGTGTATCTACTATAGTCATCAACAATTACAAAAGCATATTTACTATCTCCTAGACTTATTATATTTATTAGTCCAAATAAATCTAAATGGATTAATTATAGTGGTCTAGAGGTGCTTATTTTATTCTTCGATTTAAAACTATTTTTTATTTACTTTCCTAGTTGGCATGCATCACAAACTTTGTTTTTGACAAACTTGATGCTAGGAATTTCTCTTACGAGTTCTCTAGTTGAAATTTGAGAGATTAGTTTCATGCTAGCATAACCTAGTCTCCTATGCGAAAGCCATGCATCATCGTTTAAATCCTGAAAACATGTTTCATCACAAAAATCATCAATATCAATTGTATGTATATTGTTATTTTTTAAGGCAATTATAGATCTATTTTTGTATAGTATTTTAATTATGCAAGCATTAGATTCAAATTTGATGACATCCTTTATCACACAATTGACTAATGCTTAATAGATTATGTTTTAAACCATCTACTAAAAACATATCTTCAATCAAGAGGTTTAACTTGTTATCTATGGTTAATTTACCAAAATTTTTTCCTTTATTGTTGCCTCCAAAGGTGACATATCGTTCGTCTTGGTTAGTGAGTTTATTAGATCTCCGATTATATGCATTGAGCATCCACTATCAAGGTACCATTTCTTGCTCCTAGCTTTTGAGTGTAGTTTGTTACTTCTACTTTATTGGTTGGCTCCTCGTCTTCGAATGACACTTGAATCATCCCAAGTCCTCTTGAGTGCTTTTTTTTTCTTTGGCAGCTTCTTCTTCACTTGGGGACATTCATTTTGTAAGTGCTCTGGCTTCTTGCATTCATAGCATATTATTGTATCTTTTTCTAGTTCACTTTTATTTTTAGTGTCTTATTTTGTTTTATTCCTTTTTAAGAATTTTTAAATTTTCATATAAGAAGGGTCTAGTCATCATCATCATTATTATCATCACTTGAGTTTTCTCTCAAGTAGTCTTCTTTGGTTCTAAGTGTTATGTCCTTCCTATTTTTTGGAAGGTTGTTCTCAAGTTCCTCATGTGTTAAATATATCATTTCATAGGTCATCAAAGACTTGATAAGTTCTTCAAGCAAAAAGTTGTTCAGGTCATTTGCTTCTTGTATTGCCGTTATTTTTATATTCTAACTTTTTGGAATGGATTTTAGTCTTTTATTAACAAGTTTAAAATTAGAAAAACTTTTACTAAGTGCTTTTAAACTATTGACGACATCTATAAAATAAGTGTACATGTCTCCAATGGTCTCGCTTGGTTTCATTCGAAATAACTCATAGCTATATACCAAAATATTAATTTTTGACTCTTTAACTCCACTTGTGCCTTCGTGTGTGACTTAGAGTGTGTGCCAAATATCATGTATATTTTTGTATATAGAAATCTGATTAAATTTATTTTTATTTAGAGCATAAAATAAACCGTTTATCCCTTTAGCATTCAAAGTGGTCTTTTTCTCTAAATTATTCCATTCGTTTATTAGTTTAGAAGACTTTTGAAAACTGCTTTCAATAGTATTCCATAAATTGAAATACATAGAAAGCAAGAAAATTCTCATTCGAGTTTTCCAATACGTATAGTCCGTCCCATTGAACATAGGAGGACAAGTAATAGAAAGACCCTATGGATTGCCAACAAAAGTTATATCTCTTCGGTGTTAAATCAAACAAAGAGAAACCTTGCTATGATACCAACTGTTAGGAAAGAAATCAACAATAAGAGGGGGGTGAATTAGTGCTTAAGGAAAACTTTCGTTGATTCAACAAAATCTCATTCGATGAAAACCAATCTCGAGTGCGCTTGACGTAAAGTAGGTGTAAGGTAGAGTAAGCAATAAAATCAGTAAGCAATAAAGATAAATAGTAAATATGAGAGCACATTGGATTTATAGTGGTTCGGTCATCATGACCTACGTCCACTCTTGATTCCTCCTCCGTCGAGGCTATCTGTGTTCACTAACAGTCTTCTTTCAATGTGTGAAAACCAACTACCCTCTTATAACTTTTTCTCTTTTTCACAAGTTTAGGAGATAATTTTTATAAGCCTCACACATCTCTTAGAATGATCACAAATCTTAAGAAGGAGGAGGACACTTAGCACTTTTTCAAGACTTTTACAACTCAAAATCTCAAGACTTTTATTCACTTTTCATTTTTTTACAAGCAAAAAAAATTGGGGTATTTATAAGCCCCAAATGGTTTAAAAAATGAAGCCAAAAAGTGTCTTATCTTGGGTTTCCGATGTACTAGTGGTTCCACTACCTGCTCTCCTGACAACTAACGGTACTACCATCAATCTGAGCGGTTCGATTGCTTAAAAAAGCCTTAGAAACTAGGCTCTGGCAATACCACCACCTAACAACATTAACTGCCAATGGTACCACTACCTAGACAATTCCTAGGTGGCCGAGCCTTAAGCAGTTCCACCACCAACCCTAGTGGTGCCACCACTTGACATGGCTTTGGGTCATTGAATGGGCCAAATAGCAAGCTTAATTAAGCCCTAATTCGGGCACAGTTGGCCCTTAATTGAGTTAGTAGGGTTACACCCAAATCTAACTCAAATTAAGACCTAACTATAATGATTAAGACTTTAATAATTACAAAAATAGTAAATCTAAGTTGTCCATTTGTCATTTGTTCATCCAAGCTCCCAGCGAACTTCCGATGCATCATCCGAACCTTTGGCGTATCACTCAATCTAACGGCATGTTGACTCCCACAATGTCTGATCTTGGTGTTGTTGGGAAATCTTGGGGGCGACATCACATGTGCAATGGAAGAACAAGAAAACAAAATCCCCTATTCCCTATGACTAGCAGGTGTTACATCTGTATCATCCGACCTGATGCCCAATCTCTGACTTCGGCCCAACTTATGATTCTTTTTCTTTAATTATTTTGTCATTTCATGATCGAAGTTAGTCCTGCATTACTTTTCTCGAACAACACATTAGATCACAAATTTATCAATTGATTTCATCATCAAAATCTTAGATTCAACAAAAAATGAAACCCCAAAAAATAAGGGTACAATATTTGTGCATCCAAATGTTAGGATCAAGAGTCGGGGTTAGCACTAAGAGGGGGGTGAATTAGTGTAGCGGTAAAATAATGTCAGTTTAAAACTTCATTTCGATTAAATCCGTTTATGTTGAAAATTGATTTCGGAAACTTAACTTTGAAAGCATACATTTATGAAGTGAATGCAGTAGGCAAGTAAAGATTCAGTTTGCAGTATGTAAATGGTAGGAAGTAAATGCAAACCAGAGAACATGCCAATTTTATAGTAGTTCGGTCATCGTGACCTACATCCACTCCATCGATTCCTCTTCAATCGAGGTCACCGGCATCCACTATCGATCTTACTTTAAAAGGTGAAGATCAACCTCCTTCTTACAGCTCTTTCTCCTTTTACCGAGTTTAAGAGATAACCCTTACACCCCCACTCACTCCTCTCTCAAACTATTCTAACACTTAGAACTTTGAGAGGAGTTTCACACAAGATTACAGTAGCGTTTCACTCTTTTTTACTCTCAATACTCGTGTTTGTTAACTAGGGATGAGAGGGGTATTTATAGGCTTCAAGTTGATTCAAACTTAGAGCCTAAAAACATCTCATCCCAGGTTTCCTGGGTCCGGGCGGTACCACCGCTAGTGTCAGTCTAACACTAACATTGCACTAGGCGGTACCACCACTTGGGAGTCTGTGCTGGGTAGTGCCACCACCTGTAGCCTCTCAGAGGCTTTGTTTGGGCAGTACCACTGCCCAAACCGATAGTACCACCACCTGACACAATCTCGGAGACTATGCCACAACGGTGTCACCTCTTGGGGCACTGTTTAGGCCTTTTTATTGGGACCAATATAGTTCTTATATGGGCCCAACTGGCCCCTAATTGGGTTGGCCCAAATCCAAACCTAATTACGTGCTAACTACGATTCCTAAGACATATTCTAAGCTAAACAAGTCTGTAAGTCTAGTTTCTTCCAGCGAACTTCCGACGATCTCTCGACAATGTTCCAGCAGACTCTCGGCAAGCTCCTAGACTTCACAATGATCTTCTTGGTGAGTTCTGATGAGCTACTTTGGCATGCTCTTGGACTTCTAGGCAAAATTTTCGACGAACGTCTAGACTTCCGACGAACTCTCAAACTCCCAACGAAATCGCATCCTTGACTTCGGGACTTCATTTTGCTTTATGCCTTATTACCGTAGTTAATCCTGCATATGTAAAATATACTTCGATCTAGATAATTAATACTAAGCATTAATCATGTTGTCCAGCATGTCATTGGTCCCTCGACACTTCGTCCGATTTTTTGACGCATCGTCCTCTCTTGCAGCTTATTGCCCAATCAGCTAGTTGACTTCGCAACTCTGATATCCTTGGCACAATATCCGCTCTTCTTGGCTCGATGCCCAAATCCATGGCCCGAAGCCTTCTATCGATACGTTGACCGATCCTTTGGCCCGATGTCTAATCTTCTGACACGTTTCCTCTGACCTAATATGATTCTTCCTGCTTTAATTGTCTCTCTTAGATCGAAGCATCCTGCATCTCTCAAAACGTAGATTAAAACATAAACACTTATCAAATGGTTTCATCATCAAAATCTGAGATTCAACAATCTCTCCCTTTTTGATGATGACAACTAATCGATGATGGGGTTAACCTTAACTCCCGGAGTTTAAACAAACTCCCCCTATCAATATGGCATTTATAGAACCTTGAATTCAAGCTTAATTCAAGTCATTGCAAATTTCATCATGAATATTTGCAATACGTCATCATGCATAACATGATCATACTTCTCCCCCTTTATCATCAACAAAAAGGAGAAGTGTAACTTTTAAGTGTTTAGACATATGTAAGTTCAGATCATTGCATAATAAACTCAAGTTTTATCATCATGCAACATAGCAATAATTAAAGATGTGCAAGTTTAGCATGTTTTTTGCACTCTTCTTGAATTGTGCAAGCTAGCAAATTTCTCTTTGAGATGTGCACATTAGCAACTCTTTCTCCCCCTTTGTCATTGGAAAAAAGAGGGGAAGACTACAATTTTGTAGTTCTTTTCCCTTTGCATCAATTTTCACATCATGAGAACAATAAATTTGTATTATAAACAATCTCATGTTTTATCATTCATGCTAGCATAAAATTAGCAAGTGCTACATCATATTAGAACATGCATGCTATCTAGTTTTAGTTATGCAAGGTAGTGAGATAGCATGTTCTATAACATACAAGCTAGCAATATTTTTCATCATTTTATAGAGTGTAAGATAGCAATTTTATATCACATTACAACATGCATAATCACCAAATCATCATTAATTTTAAAGATGTGCATGATTGTAAATTTTACAAGTTTGTATTTTTACTTTTTAAGATAAGCAAGCGAGTGATTTTCAAGATAGCAAGCTCTTTCTTCTCTTTTGAGAAATGCCATTTTTGCTTCCTTTGCAAAGTGCAAGCTAGAAAAATTTTACATTATTTTACAACATACAAGCTAGCAATTTGGGAAGTGTTACTTCTCTTTGAAGTATGAAGGCTAGCAAGTTTTTGAAAAATAATGCAATATAATAAGCTAACAAGATACAATATTTTACATGAAGCAAGCTACATGAAGTACGTTTACATCTTCTCTTTAGATGTGCTAGCAAGCAAGCAAGTTTTTCTCCTTACAATTTGTAAGCTAGCAAATTTTACACATGAAAGTTGGCAAGATTTGTGCATCTTTTTGACTTGTGCAAGCTAGCTAGCAAGCTAGCTATCTCCCCCTTTGTCATTGTCAAAAAGAAGGGAAGAATACACTTTTATATCTCTTTTTCTCTTTACAATAATTTTTAAATTATAAAGGATCAATAACAAAGATGAAAAATCAATTTATGAATGTCAAAAGATCATATATCATTTTTGACAAGTTTCTTCTTTTTGTAAATAGAAAGCATGAGAGAAAAAGAAGACTAAAGTTATAATTCCAAGAATTCACAAGAAAAATCATCATTCATTTGACAAGGAGATTATTGATTCATGCATTTGAATAAATATTTTTAAATTATCACTTCAACTGATCATGCATAATTTTGAAATATAAAATCATCAAAAATGGTACAATCATTTATTTTCAAAACATTCATCATTATTTTCAACTCATTCAATTTGTCAAATCAATAGAATATCATGAGTATTGCATGATTTCATATTATCACATGAAGGGATAACAAGAAAAATTTGTGATGAGATATACGAATCATGGAGACAAATTATGAATATTAAGAGACACATTATGATTCTTTTTAGATAACTCAAATAGCGAAAAGAAAGAATCATAGTAAGTAATCTTGATTTATAAAAAGAATTCTCAAGTTGTAATTTCGAGAAAGAAATCGTGATTCATTTTAACAAATCTCCTCTTAAATAAATAACGAAAAGAATTCTTAGGAGATCATAAAAAATCTTGATTCATATAAAAGATTTCTTGAGAAATTATGATTTCGATAAAACTTATTCAAATTCATCAAATCATTTTCATAGTCCAAGAGATTCATAAAGGTGAAATAAATAGATTCATTAATTTCCTTTTTAAAAAAATCAATAAAGTAGGAAAAATAAATTTTTCAAGGAGAAACCTTTTCTCTTTTTAGTTGTTTCAATTCATGTGAATTATTTCATTTATGCCAAATAAAAATGTTCATTAACGTTTAAAACTGAAAGTGCGAGAATTTTTACATCAAAGATTAATAAGTCACTTTCATTACCATAAAAATTGATAATCCATAAATATCAAGAATCATCATACATAATTTCAAAATATAAACTTATTAAGCATGATATCAAATCATCATTACATTATTTCATCAAGCATGATTTCATAAAGTATTTTCAATTAAATATGAAGATCATCAAGATACACATTATCACTTTATCACATCATTAAAAACTCTAGCATGATTTAAGTCTAACATTTTGTTCCTTTATCATATGCAATTTTCATGATTATTTTTAAAATTATTAGCATGATAAGCATGATTCCTATTTCTTTTATTTTCATTATTAAACATGCAATTTTTCAAGAAAAATAATTTTTCTAATCTAAATTAAAAAAAGGAAATGCATCATGAAAAGCATCATAAAATTTTGAAATAAATTAACGGGGTTTCCATTACCTCACCATTGAAAACTGTTAAGGCGTAATTTGTCGCCTCGCCTTTGTTGATTTTTGTTAGAACCCTTGCAGATTCTAAACTTGGGGTTGATCTCTTTAGGGGATCGGCCTCCTTGGAACTCTATAAGGGTTCCTCCCTCCAAGTTGCTGCTCAAAGGCTGTAGAAAAGATTCATCTATTGCTTATCAAAAGAGGAGGAATACATGACT
>LVTN01003990.1:0-14877 GCA_001649415.1 Musa itinerans | reverse complement strand
AGATCTGGGAGATGATTCGGATGATCGCCACAGCTCGTATTGTAATGCCAAAGGCAATGGTGAGGCTATCCGCAGGCAGGGTTCGGTTCTCGATGCCCGAGCAGGCGCTCTGCTTTTTGGCCGGGGCCAATTCCATCTTCACCGGAGAGAAATTACTGATGACTCCAAACAACAACTTAGATGCCGACCAATATATATATAATATAATATAATATAATATGTTGATTGTTTGTAATGTGAAATAGTTCTAAAAGAGTGTTAAATAGGTACCTGAGAGTTAAGTTCTATAGAATTCCAAATAATGAAAATAAGTTAGTCAAAAAAAGATTTCACCTATAGAATTTAAATAAATGGTGGATTAAATTGAATAGAGTAGCAACCAAGAAAAAATAATAAGAAAACCACTTAGCTAAATTCTAATTATTCGGTCCAAATTATTTAATCTTGAATGAAAAACAACAATAAAAAGTTTTCTAAGGTCATGAAAAAACAGTCTTGAAAAACAAACATAAAGACACAACCAAAGTTGACTGACTATCGACTCATTTATTATGTTTTGTTTCTTTGTTAAAGATCTACTAGACTAAGTTTAACATCTTGTTTCATGAAGAATCTCAATGTGTTTACTGGATAGAAATCAAATACAAAGCCTAGTTTAAGAACTTTCCTCCTCCTTGTTATCAGTGTTGTCTCTTTTTGAGAGAGAGAGGCTGAGAACAGAACTTCCAACAAGAACAAGAATAGAACTTCCAAGTTGGAACGAAAAAGGCTTCTCATGTCTCTTCTTACTACCAACGCCACAACAGGAATCTCTCTTTCATCTTGTGATACTTGAGGAGCCCATCAGCTCCACTGATTCTTCTTCTGAACAAGATCGATCTATTTCAGTATTAATTCTAACGAGTGGATAAGGAATTATTTGTTGAAGTGTATACTTTTTGTTGCTATTGTCATCTTGACTTGAGAACGAACAAAAAAAATCTTTGTAAGACTCTACTACAAGAGATTTTATACGTTTGTGGGTCTAATTCTGATTAGATTCACACTAGTCATAACTCATATAAATCCTCTAAATTTTAATAAACGATTTTATCCTTTCGTGATAAAATTTGAAAGACTTGCATGATTTAATCCTTTTATGGTAGAGTGTTTCAGAGTAAGTCACCTTTGACTCTTGTTTAAGCTTCACTCTTTCAACTTTTCAATAATTATAAAATAAAAAAAAACAAATCTAAAATTCTCATATAAGCAATTGAGAATTATCAGATAAGCAATTGAGAATTAACCAAGCAAGTGAAGTTTGTGTCGACAGTATAGTCTGGCTTGAGCTCTAAGAATTATGCAAAGATAATTTGTCAAGCTATTATTTTGTGAACACAATATTACATATCAAGAAATAAATAAATCGCAAGTTGCATTTGCTCACCGGCTAAAAGTATCGAGTGGGATATTAAAATCACATTAGGAGTAGCTGATTCCATCATCTAATCGTAGCCTAATGATCAACCGAGAGACCATATGATTCTAATCTAAAAGATGAGATATAAAAAACACGAGTAGAGAAGCAATTATTATTCTCACAAATTTGTTTTTCTATGACTCGTTGACGTTCTATGGGATGAGCAGTCAGAAACATTTATTTCCTTTGGATTCAAGTCCTGACAGTAAGATTTATAGCTCCATGCTGGGGAGGGAGATGTCTTATCAGCATAAGGAATTAGTCCTTGTCATTATTGATTGCTTGATAGTAGCAAATGCAGATACATATCATGTAGGAAGCCAGAATTTAGTGCAGTATACAAAAATATCTACTCAAGAATTTAGTGCAGTAGAGTCATTGGATGGTTTCTTTGTTCTTCATTTTGATGCATATGATATACTTTATTCTTCATGCAATTTGGTCCTCCATCAATCTATTCATGAGCTTCTATTTTGATAGAAATGGCTACCTGTATACATTTCACATTTCCACAAATAAAAGATAATTGCTGTAATGGATGGAAATCACATTCTCATTCTTTTTATTGCTGTAATGGCTGTAATAAAAAAGTATATTTGAGTAGACTCATTGAATCTATTATATTGGTGCATATGATCCACACCATATAATTAATTATCTTATATGGTCCTTCTTCAAGCCTAACCCATCAATCTACTCCATCAAGATAGAAATGGTTTCCTGTGTACATTTCTTCCCCCACAATAGTAATTGTTGTTGTTGTTGATTTTTCACCACAACTTACATCTCTCTCTCTTTTGACAACACATTGCATAAAACAAACAAGCAATTTTTTAATGATAATAATATTATAATTTTATGATAAAATAATATATTATAAAAAAATAAACTTTATTGAAGATGTCGACTAGCTTGACTAGTAAAGATTTTGCTCTCTCTCTTTTGACAACACATTGCATAAAACAAACAAGCAATTTTTTAATGATAATAATATTATAATTTTATGATAAAATAATATATTATAAAAAAATAAACTTTATTGAAGATGTCGACTAGCTTGACTAGTAAAGATTTTGATTGTTGATAGCAAGAACTCAACATCAAATCACATATTCACCCTTTTACTCTTTAAAACAAACGATTAAGTTTTATTCGTGCTCTAAATTATCTATACTTTATAATTAGTCTTCTAACAAGTTTAAGCCATAATCATTGAAATGGATATCATTCTTTGTTTTATTTTTATTCACAATGTATCATAATAATATTATCAAAAAATTTCTAAAAGGTGAATAGGAGTCTGATCAAATATTGATCTAATTGGTCAAAATGCGAATCCAACCGATCGACATATGCATTTGATACCCATGACCATGGGATGAGAGATACTTCCTACCAACCTACTACTATTCTGTTCTGTAAGGCAGCGAAAGGATTTGCCTCTCCATGTTCAATGTGTCTGCATTACAATGTTCAGACAAAGACACAAAATATAATCTTGTTTTCTATGATCTTCAAGAATATAATCCATTCTAGATATTATGTAACCTACGACTAAACTTTAATACGATACATACGAGATCCAATCGAGTGATAGTTTCATGTCATAACATTCCTCTAGTTTATGTAATTTTTTTTATCTAAATTATTTATCATATTTAATGTTATAGCGACTTTAATATGACTTGTTTGACCCATTGACCTAAAATACATAAGCTCAAACTAATGATAATAGACTCATTTTTTTTATTCATTAGATCTCTTATTTTCATGAAATTGGAAATTAAAAATACACAATCATAAATAATAATAATAATAACAATAATAATCTACAGAAGATTGAGAATCCATAGGAAGTGTTCTTCAAATCAAATCCCAAACTCCCCTGCTACTCTTGTCCTTGGAAGATATGATATGTGGTCATTATTGCAATCGACTTCACTACTGTATCACATGATGTGGATGCTGGCATTGCAGTTGCAGCCATTAATTTGATATTGCATTATTCTAATCCATTCACACCTCTTTTGGTCAATCCAATCAAACTACACCACCCACATTTTCTCTCTCTAGAAGCATTTACTTCATTTGATCATTGATGATGGGATTTGTAGGTGGGACGAGCCGAGGGAGGGAGGGAGGGAGAAGACAAAGTCGTGAGTGAGACAGATAATTCAACATGGAGAAACTGTCTCCTATGTACATATAGAGAACCAAAATAAACGAGCTATGTGGCAACAACATATGAGCAAGAGGTTAGATGAGGATAGCAGCAATTTGGTTGGAAGAGATGATGACATAATATAATATAATAAGACGCATAGGGTACGAAGAAAACACATAAGCCAACTACCATGTGGCCAACCGAGAATTCCCACGTGAGATACTTTAAATTGGCTTAGGAAAAAGGGTATAAGATTTAAAAAATTAAATAAAATTATAATAGAAATTGGATGATAAATAATAATAATAATAAAATCGTAAGATCCAACAATTTGGGATCGACTATCTTTTTTTTTTATCACCATTGAGATATATAAAAAAATCATAAGCTTAATTAAATTCAAAATATTTAATTTTTTATTATTAATAATAAAAATTAAAATAAATTCTTCTAAAAATAACTCTTTTCTTTTCTTCTCCCTCCCTCTCATAAATCATCCCATATTTTTTTAATAATACCAAAATGCTCTACAATTTGCACATTTGCGTCCTAAACAAAACTTACTGATAATATTTTCTGAAAATACACCTACAAAAAATCACTCATATTGCATTATCAAAATTTACTTGCTAATCAATGACTAACATAATAGCCTGAATAATAATTACCGATCTATATAAGAATTTTCTTCAATCTATATGCATATATATATATATATATACCGTGAGGACATGGTTCAAAGCAACACAATGTCATCATGCATTTATGAAAAGATCATTGGCTACAATATGCTTTTCAACTTCTAATGTTTTCTAAGTCTATATATAATAAAATCCAAGAAAGGGTTCCTAACTCATAAGGAATAAGTGAGGATAAGAGCCCATAAAAATTACTGCCAATTGGTAGGCTCGTAGTTCATATGAATTTTAGTATATAAAGACTCTTTTAGTGAATCTTGCTGGTAATAACCGGAGAGACCTACAGAAGAGCACAAATTTCATCATCTTTCAAATATGTTTGGGTCTGTATCATACACCAAACAACAGTCGTAACATTAATGTATTTAACAATATTCAAGAATATAATATTGTTTTAATGTACCTGAGTGCTAAGTTCATATAGATTCAAACCCTAACCCAATAAGATTATGTAAACAAGTTAAAGATCCATAGCTGATATGATAGCCTAATGAATCACTGCCTTGAAAATTATAGGAAGCTTATGCTGGAAAGGAAACACTTCTAAACATTATTAGAAAGAAACTCACCTTTGGCATGCAGTTGTGTCCCAACCATCTCTCTACCCTCAAACAAGGGGTACTAGAATTCTAATGACATGAATGACAAAGTTAGATGCAATGCAATTCACAATATCATGTAATCATGAAACAAGTTACAAAACCTTTAACAGCTAAGTGCATGTATATAATAAATGCAGAAAAACATGGGTGCCAAAGTTAAGTTCACAAACCTTTATCATGTAGATGTAAATCCTCACAACAACCATCTTCAACATTAATATAATCATACATGTATTATATGATATGGAAAGCCAAGGGTTAATAGGCCATGTGACAGAGGACTAATATCATGGAAGAGTTAATGAGTTGGATTTCTTACCTCAGTTTCTCCATGTAGCTTCTCCTGTCTAGTAATATAGAATTAACATTAATCAGAAACTTAATCCATCAAAGTCCATATCAGTATTTCATTACACATCAACTATCAGTTAAATAACTGATCTGAAACTTATAATGAAGTGTACAAGTAATGAACACATACAATACAAGTCTTCTATGTTATTGAAAAATGATCGACCTGTATGAATGTCTAGCAACATTAAACATAAATACAAAGTTGATTTTGAGAGGACTTGCTCCCTTTGCATTGTGAAATACCAGGAACTTAGAAGGATAGGATGGAATTTCAGATGCTGGTCTTGAACCAATTCCATGATGCAATGCTGTTGCCATCTGGGTGTTATTTCAAGATTCTACATGGAACCCTCATGGCCTACAATCCTCTTGATGACAGGAGCTGGAGTTGGTTCAGTGTTTAAAGTTGTTTTTTGAAGTTCAAATAGAAAGCTGGGTCTCTGGAGCAAACAACAAATGGCAACTGTAACACAGTACAGGAACAGTCGTTTGTGACATGCAATGGATTTTACTGCACACAGACAAAAAATAAGAACAAATTAGTCAACAACTTGTAGGTCATGAAGTTTATAATCAAGGAAGTACTGAAAGAACCATTTTGATGCATGATACAGAACACTTACCAGTGTTCAAAAACTAAAATGGTCATTTACATCCAAAATCTCTCGACCTCTTTAAACAGATTATTTTTCCCTATTTAATCAAGTTACAGCAAAAGCATGGTCAGTTGCACATCTATCACAGGTTCTTCCTTTGTTTTCCAAGAAATTTATAACAATTACTTTATTCAGTATGGCCTGGAAAAAAAAAAGTGTTCCTGCATTCAACTCTATATTCTTTCTATATGCATGTGCACAAGCCACATGCAAGAATGCATGTGGTATATGGTATACATGCAAACATGCATGTGGTATATAGAAAGACAACCAAAGGTGTATAGCAATTGATATCATACATGTGCCACAGCTAACAAGACAGCAGAGTATTAACACTACCCACAAAACAGAGCACGTTCATGAGTCAGACCAGCTTAGTCAGCTGATATAAATCAGGACCTTGGCTCAATGTTGAGTCACATGTTGGATTCCCCTATTCCTCTTCCTAAATTTTTTCACAAAAGCATAGAACAGATGCTAGATATGAAAGTCTTATTTCTCATATTTGCCCCTCTCACTTTATACATTTTTTCTTATATTTTAGATTTCCATTGCTCAATTCAATATTTCAAGACTAGTTATTAATATATATTTTTTCAAATCTAACTATACAAAACTTCATATTCTACTGATAAACCCTCTCTACATTACCATTCTTGCCCGTATGGCTTAAAGTTTTGACCACTAGGCTCATCCAGGTGCAACATGATGAAGCCTGGACAGTTGCTTAGACCTAGCACTGAATGCAATTGTTGGATAAATAAACTCTTTGTTTGACAAGATGAAAAACGTGCATTTTGTAAGGAGTAATTTGTGATGATAAGGCATTTTACCTGTGTCCAAAATCCAAATATTTGAATTAGCATCATCATTATATATAACGTACAATAGAGGGTTGCAAGAAATAGAAGCTGACGGTGCTAAATTAGAGAAACAGTTGGCAGAGAAAATTATAGAGGGCAAAGGAACATATGAATATCTTTATAATAATGTTATGCTTATGGACCAACTTACAAATACAAGTACCGAGTTATACGTCACAAGTTTTTTTTTTTTTTGAGGTCAAAGAAATGTTGCTGAAATTATTTTCCTGCATGTTCATTCATTAAATTAAATCACTTTCCTTCTGCCCATCGAACATCAAAGACAACCCAAATATTACAAGCTTATGCCACAATTAACAGGATCTATTAGCAAAAACATCCCTTCAAATCTTTTTTGCAATTAGGTTTAAGTTTAATCCACTTTGTATCTTTTAAGTAGACTGTTAAATCTAGATCTGTTTGACTTAATCAAGGATAAATAAGAAAACAAAATACATTTTCTAAAATATAAGCTCAACCTGTGCATCCAAGACAATTGGAAGCAGATAGAATTTTAGTTCCATAAGATTAATGAGAAAGATTGTATCCGTCAACATGCTGGAGTACTTCAGATTCTGTAATCATATTCCTACTTGAAATGGAAATAAAAGAGTCTTTTGTAATGTAAATAGGGAAGCCAGATCAGAAGGGATTCAGCTCCATGTTTGCAAAATCTAAAGCTGAAATAGCATTCACATTTCATTTCTGTGGACAATGTTCTCCAAAATCAACCAATCCTGACCGGGGCAAGCTGAACCAACCCAGGCACCTCTAATTTTTCAATGGTTGACTATCCTAACTCAAGAATTAGTGAATCCAGTCAATATCAACTGATTTCCCTTACTCTAATTTGTCAAAGGATGTTAACCTAACTCACGAATTGGTTTATCTCAATCAATCTCCACAATCCAAACTGATCCTAGACACCAGCCAATCCTGACTAATTCCAACTTATCCAAAGCTAAGTATGGTGCATTTTGACCTGTCTTGACAACTTTTCAGCTGATCTAAGGTCCATCGAGACAGATTTCAACTTGAGCATAACTCACCTGACCCAGCTGATCTAGTCCAATCCCAAGATTCCAGATTCTAATCCTGATAAGGAAGCCAATCATGATCTTTTGAGCTAAACTATGAAAACACTTGACTACATATTACACCCAATTTGCTTAAAGTCCCAATAAATTTAGCATCTTTGAGCAAAAACAACAAGACTATTTGTTTTGTGTCTTTTGAGCAAGACTAGCATTGTAAATTGACAAAATTCTTATCTAACTAGTTGACAATCATCATATCACTCTTTTCAAGTGATCTTTAATTTCTTCATCACTAAGATTGCTCACAATACCTAGCACAGCAGAGCCATCAGTTGGGAGCAGATAAACCCATTTGATCGGCTCAAATTCATGTAGATCAAACAATTCTGAGCCAATGCAACTGCTGATCATCTGCTATGTCCTATAGAAAGGACGCATAAGAACAAATAAAGCTAGCAAAAGATAAAAAATGAGATCCCAATTTTTCCCTATTAGAAAATATAGAGATAATAAGATGTACTAACAACTAGGGGTGAATAACATAATGAATAGGAGCACACCATCATTAATATGTTCCTATAGAATTTACAATAGACAAATTTACATGTGTCCTCAGATGCTGTCAGAACAAAGGAGGGAGGATGAAATAATAAGGTACTAGTTAACTACCATGACAATGTTCAAGAAAATCAGGAATGGGGGAACATTACCCCTAATTCCACAAGTGCTAGTATGTCATGGACCAGCATTTTTAGCTAGCAAGAATTACTGATCGAAAGATAAGTTGATTAGTTCACCTAAACGGCTCTTCAGTGAAGGCAGAAAACTCAAGGTGATCGCATTAAGGTAACAAATGACATGAAACAAAATCAGTATATTTTGGGGTCATAATTAGGAAAGAATAACAATGGAGAAATCTCTATCGTGATGAGACAAGAAGGGAAAGGTGCTTTATTCAGCTGCAGGTCTATATAGGAGCCCACATGAAGTAGAAGACATGTTCTCATTAAAGGTGTTCCGTCTTCCTGAAAATTTAATCAACTATCTCAAGGAGCTCAAAGAAAAAAAGTCATTTACTCTATATGACATGAGAAATTTTTCACTGCCTTAAAAAAGGAATTTTTTTTCCAAGCAAAATAACATGTTTTGAAAGGAAAAAAAGGAGCCTTCACCATGATTTGATTATGGATATTTTTCATAAAACCATACCTATTGTAAAGAATAAGAGCACACATGATAAATTGAGAAAAGATGAATGCCCAAACAATCCTAAATGTGCACGATCTCTCAACACTATACCTTTGCGTATTTGCATGTGATATGAATGCCTTTACCATTCAAAATGGATCCCTGGTATAAGCTATTACCTGATAACCTTTGCTAGTAGATGAAACTGGAGTAGAAATAAGTTAAGAGTTTAAGGCATGATTAGAAAACTTATAATACTGTTTTAGGTTAGGTAAGACTATCTCTGAATACATGAATAAGTAAACTCAACAAATAATTGAAGATTGGGTAGTGGATGACATTTGGAAGTTACAAAAAAAGTCCAGTACATCTAAAGTCTTGGATTAAGGAAGATCCCAAGTATGACAAGATATAGGTTGCTGACTTAAATTGCAAAATGGTAAAAATTACTAGTTAACTTAACAGCATTTAGCAAACTAAACTACTTTATGTCATTATAAGAACTGAAGAAACTCCCACTAATAATAATTTTCAACATCTGTAAATCCATGTCTATTGTCTAAGGACAAATCTTAAAGAGGAGCAGACTGAACCTTAGAGACAAGCCTTGTGGAACGCCTAGGTATAACAACCTCATCAGACATTGCTTCCTTGGCTGAACTTTTAGTGCTTTTTAAGTCCATGATTGTCCCACTCATATTTTCACAAGTGTGCTGCCTCTTAACATGGATCTCCTCGGGAAACTCTAAGTTGCTAGATCTCTTAGAACAATTGTCTAGGGAAGTCTGCACTCCAGAACATCTGCATATTATAAACCATGTTTAATGCTGAAATGCTGTAAGGAATTTAAATGCAACTTAAGCTTTGATCAAACGCCACTTACTCTGAAGTGTCCTTTCCCCTCAGTGGTGTGCTGTGACCCTGCATCAAAAGGTACAGTTGGTTGGTTATCAAACATAAAGGAGGCATCAGTTATAAATTCATAAAATAGCAAATAGAGCCCACTTACAATGTCCCACAATTATTATGGTTACAAAAGAAAAGACATAATCCAATGCTATTAAAAAGAACAACATGGACTTCTAAAAGAAGTCAGTGTCCTTTCAGCTTAGATGAGCAGGCAAATAGGATTCTTCGAACAAATGAAAAAAGTCTACTATGTAGTTATTGTGCCATCACATACATTTGTGCATACGTAGTTCTCCACTAAAATGCAATAGCTTTAATGTGATAAAAGTTGATAACCATCCTTTAAAAGCCTAACATCTTAAAAGGTACCGAGAATTTAGTGCAAGAAAAAAACAATTACCGATTCATCTTGAAACGTTGAAGTTTGATCCTCAGGATTCACCGTTCCAGAGTTAACACATACTGGTTGATAGAGAAGGCCATCTGCTGCCCCCACCTCTGACTGTGCATCGGCCATTGGACCATCTGGTACCATCGGTCCAATAAGCCGAACAGAATTTGGCAACCCTTCATGTGGACTGGCATTCTCTGGCAGCTCGTCAGTGGCATGCGTAATTGAGTCTTCACATGCTCTACTATAATTATTAAGATGGTCATAATGATTAGTTTCTGTACTATTCTGTATATCCTTGGACATAGGAAGGCTACTTTTATCAGGAACGTCACTCAATGTATTAGATAAAGCATTATCTTCAACACCAACAAAATCAATGCATGCAGTCTTAGAAATGAAGCCATCAGTTGTAACAGGAGTAATGGCACCAACATCCTTGTTATCAATAGATTTTGTAGAAGCATCAGGAAGTGATGCATTGCCCTTGACCATTGCAAAGGAAGCATCAATAGAGTCTTGAATTAACACTACACCTTCTTGAGGACAAGATGCAATATCAGATGCCACGTTGTTTTGAACTGAGTAAGCTGCACAAGAAGATGAAACCACTTGATTCTCCTCCAAACCTGATAAGCCAGCAGGAACACTGCCTGATGTCAAAACAGAAGATCCAGATGTCACCACAGTTGTGTCAGGTGGGTAAGCCTCAGAATTGCAATTCTCACTGACAACTGAACTCAATGATGAATTAGTACAACCAGTGTTCCGATCAACTCCAACACACTGAAGGTGCATCCCACTGTCAACAGATGGTGAAATTTTCATATGATCATCTTCTGGTGAACCACTAATATCTTTTGAAAGAGTCCTTGACTCATGAAGTTCTGCATTTTGATGGACACACACTTCATCCTTTAAGCTATTGATCCATTCTAATGGACTAGAATTCAAATCAACATATAAATTAATTCCCTCCTCTGACATCACAAAGAATTGAAGTGAAGGGGTTCTTGTAGAAATTTCATCAGCAGATACAAACCCACTTTCCATGGAGTATTCCTGAGGTTTATTATGTTCACATGGTACAGGAATGGTATTACAAGTTCTACTGTTTGTAATAGCATCCTGGGTTAATTTCTCCTCTGGATTTCTATGATCCAACAATTTTCCAGATGCACTTCTGAAACTCGCTTCCTTGCATTCCAGACCATGAAGTCGATTTGTTGCAATTTCTTGGATATCAGCAGCAACACAAGATATTGTTCCCATGTTACAATGCTCAGAAGAAGATCCAAAACCTTCTGTACCTTTATTATTAGCAGGCCATGTTTGTGGCTGCATTAAAAAACATATGTCCTAAATAATATGCACAATGAAATTAATATTAACCAAGTATAAACATACCTTTTCAGAAGTTAGATTGACCATATGGCCAATAAGTTTCATTTGATTACCAGTCTGACAGAGTGATCTACTTTCACCTGGAATTTCACTAACGCTAGAAGACCGTCCATGTATATTAACCATAGAAGAATTTGATCTTCCAAACAGTCCTACAAAAAAATTTCTGGATGTTGATTAAAAATAATTCCTTTGGCACTTTGGCATGACTATAGCAAATTTGCAAATTTCATGACAGATGACCTTTACCTCCGGCTGATTCGTCCAGAGAAATGAATGTTTGTTTGACTTTTGTTTCTGATCCAAATGATTTTTTGGAAATTCCATCCTTAGAATTAGTTGATTTCTCCAGTGATGATGCTGAACTGGCATTTCTTTTCTGCGAAAACATTAGATATGTATTTAACAAATTTAAATTGCAACTAGACTGCCACCAAGTTTATATATTTAGGGAGGAATTTTATTAACTATATGGTAATCTACCTTAAACAGTGAAACCAGCGACTTGGCTAGTTGAGCATGGCTTCTATTTGCAGGAAGATCATGCTGCTTGCACAATTTCTGAAGTTCCTTTCTCGACTTTTTGAGATAGAAGTTTAAGTTCTGATAATCCATCATCTCGACTTTACACTTCCAAAACAGCTACTCCCAATAATTCCACTTTTATGTCCAATAAAACTGAAGAGAGAAAAAAATCAACATAGTTACAATTTTTTAGTATACAGCTGGAACTGTATACCCAAAACAAGAAAACCAAGCAGTAAATTAACACCATTTTCTAAAGAACATGGAGGAGAGAAACAAAAGCAAGGAAAGCATGTTCAGTCAATTAATTGCAAGAAAAGTTATAACCAGAAACAACACTGTATCAGTTATATTAATAACTTCAAAAAGAAAAAGAAAATGGACACACACACACATATGTGTGTATGTGTGTGTGTGTGTGTGTGACGATGACTGACAAAACAGAACAAGATTGCTCGTCAGATAGTGAGTAGAATTTCAACAGTTTGAACAACAGGACTGGAGATAGATGAATACAAGATAATCTGTCTAGCATCTCTATTTGATTCTCATGGTCCTTTGAAAGGCTTTACATAATATCAAGATGCAAACAGATTGTTTTTCACATAGATATGCACTTGCTGACCACAACAATATTTTCTGTTCAATACTTCCGTTCAATGTATTAGATCCAAGGAATAAATATAAAGTGCAAGCAGAAACCAAGCAGGCGTGCATAAACTCATAAATTTGAGTAATTGACAACATGCTTAAGAATGAAAAGGCGAGTCTGGCATCAGGATGAGGTTATTATTCCTTTGTGACCTGGGTAACCAGGGTTTCAGTCATGCATTGACCCTCCCCAGATGTCGCATTGGTGAGAGAGCAATGTGGACTGGGCCACCTATTTATGTTAATTCTCAGGACTGGAATTGCTCTATACTCCAAAATAGGTCTTCCTTCAAGGGCATCGTTCGTACCACTTTGCGGCCAAACCAACACAGCCACTCAGTTCCATAGTAGATAAGAAAAGAAAACAAAGATGAGTATGTATGACATCTTCTAATTGACAAACGACATGCAAATACAACTGCACGCTGTCCTCCAGATGGATGCAAGTGAAGAAGCTGCAAGTTTTGAACCTAACTCCGAATCCCATCTCGCAAATCGAGTAAAAAAGACATAGCTATATATCGAAGCAGCTACCAATTAAAGAAGAAATCCATGAAAAATCAAACAGAAGCAGCTCAGAATCGATCATCAAAGATCGAACCAAACTTGCAAGACCTGGAATCTAAGAAGCGGAAAGAAAGGGCGGGCTAGGGTTTGGGATAGGTGGGGTTAGCTCGGTACCTCTTCGACACGAGGAGTCTCCAGAGCTCCGTTCATCTGCTGGGCGCTCGCGATGATCGTAGGGATAAGCCGGAAGAGAACCACCGAGAGAGAGAGAGAGAGAAGAGACGCGACGAGAGGCGAGGCGAGAACACGGAAGGATTGCTCAAAGGCGCCGGTGGAGATCGATCGGTCAATCGGGAGAGAGCACTTCATGTCGATCCGGGTTCGGGTTCGCCGCATCGAGCCCGATCCATGAGATCGCTCTTGTGTTTCCTTGGATTCAAGAACGGATGACAGTGGGTCGG
Source organism: Musa itinerans (assembly GCA_001649415.1). Taxonomy (NCBI): domain Eukaryota; kingdom Viridiplantae; phylum Streptophyta; class Magnoliopsida; order Zingiberales; family Musaceae; genus Musa; species Musa itinerans. Next base: position 1,008 of record LVTN01003990.1, on the reverse strand, counting down.
ATGTTTTTTATGAGATTAGTTTGATTAGGGCCAATGTGATAGGAGTTGAGGCCCAACGAGAGTCGGGTCGGATCATGTCTATTAACCCGACCCGAACTGTAAGCATATGTAGTGATTTGGCGATATAACGTGTGAATAATCTTATTTGACCGGACGAGATACACTAAGATGGAGTGGGTATGTTTCCAAGTGAATTAGATTGAAGGTCCACTAAGATGGCAGCTACGCACGTGACGCGGCCTCGTGATCTGTAACGGGTCCTAAACAACCGGTGCATCGTTACCCGATATCACGGAAACAGCGTTCCACGCCCGCATTTTTATCGGAGGAAACTTTGGGACCCGAGTGTGACGGTGGAAAAATATAGCAACACCTCCTCTATTTAGACCTCGACATAGCCGCTAAAAACCCGCGTTCTTGGGAGGAACGTTGGGCCCAGTTCAACTCAACCAATAACGCCATAGGTAAAAGATTGGAGTATGATCGAAGGTTAAAATAAATAATTGATACACTCTCCTAAACAATACCAAAAACGCCAAATACCCGCTGACGCACCCGCTTTCTCGTCGAAGATTTGGGGTCGAGGATCGAATCCGCCAATTATAAAACAGGTAGAGAGTGTTTTGGTACAAAAACATCTTACGACAAATAATTATCACTCGCTTCCTTTACCCGACAGCCACGTGCCCGCCTTGGCCTTCGGAGGTAACGATGGTGCCCAACGGGTCTAACGAAGATCCGCTCCCCCAATTGAAACGCGGTACCCGGATCAGATACCGCTTTATTCACAGGAGAAAAAGCGGGTCCCATGGGAACCACCGGGTTCGTTTCCAATCACAACACAGGTAAGTGAAATATATGTCTTTTGTCCTCTTTTTTCGCCCTCGGAGATCTACGAGTCCCCCCCCCTCCCCCCACCCGGGCATCCGAGGTGGCGATGCCTCAGTCAAGACGGCAACCAAAAAGATGAAGAAGCTTTTCACCATTAATTTTTAATCTCCTTTATAT
>LVTN01003988.1:1812-14888 GCA_001649415.1 Musa itinerans | reverse complement strand
AAGGCATTCGATGATATAATCATCCTTTTTTAATTTGTTTTTTGGTGTAAGATCACACATTTTTCACTCTGATGATATGACTATTATTTGCTTTTGAACGTGGATCAGTAGTTTCACTGTGTTAGTGAATAAAAGTATCATGACTGATGAGTCAGCACGGTTAGATCCGTGGACCAATATCATAAGCTCCTTGGGGCGATAAGTGAGATGATGAGGTGGCCGCACGCTCGGGTCGGGAGGCGTTGGTTGGGATCCGAAGCAGTTCACTGATCTGCTCGTGTATGACGGGGAGGTGTCCATTAGGTTAGGCACTAGCCACTCCGGGATGACTGCTTCGAAGCGCCTCGAGCAGGGGTCGGGCCGGCTGGGTCGGTTGAGCCCTAGTGAGGAAGTATTGATCGGTGTTTCTTGGTCCGCCGATCCGAGCATCGCGGGCGATGGGTCACGTCTTCCTAGTTCTGAGATGGACGATAGCTCGTCCTCATGCGCTGGGTGGCGATTCCTGGGTTGAAACGTTCGCCGGTCGAGGGAAGCCTCCTTCCTACAAAAATGGCTTTCGTCGGGTGTTCCCCGACTTTGGCCCCTCCGACGAGCAAGTCAGTCCAGTGCTCTTCCACACCTTTATCTAGCGCCCACTATGGAGCTTTTGTACCATCGTGTGAGGTTTTTTCCCCCTCTTTTTCTCCAAAGCCCCTCGTCGACGAGTTGGCGTCTTCAGGGGTGCTTGGACGGCCTCAAACGGCACCGCTCTGAGCCCTCAGAATCGCATAGTGCCTTGGTACGGAGCCTGTCGAAGTGTGCGCCGTGGGGCTCCAACAGTGTGCGACGTCGGATTCTGACATTGGCAGGATTGTGGCGTGCGGCATTGGTGGCGTGTGGCGTTGGGGGTGACTCACCTGAGAATCGAAAACTTACCTCATCACATTGTGATCTCAATTTGTCTCGAGGGATGTGGGTGGATTAGTGTATTATTGCCATTTTTCTTCATGTATAAAAGATGAAGGATGATTTTATTTAGAATCCTCTTTGGTCTCTCATTTATGATTCTATTTTCTTTGAACCCAAAAAGCTTCAGAAATTTTCTGCCAATTTTCACAAGTCAAAGGAGCCATGAATGTGACCGCTGGTCTTGGAAAAAAAGAGTATGAAACTTAGATACGCTGAAAACATTTATGTATTGAGATGATCTCGAACAAATAATGGCCTTGGCTTGCTCGATGACATAAAAAGTATGAACTAACATATGTTGAAACATTCAAGCATCGAAAGCTAGAGTGGTATTATTAAATGGTGCATGATGTAGCTTTGTCGGAATTAAATTAATATGATTCGGTGGAATGTGCATAATCTAAAATGAGTTTTTCTTTTTTTATTCCCTTGTGTCTAATAAAGATCTTGCGTTTCCATGTTACTCTCTACTCGGATATCTAATCCTTTTAAGCGATGTTTTTGCTTGTAATACATATTTGTTTCTAGTAAAGGAATATTATTTGAAGTAGGCTTTAAAATCCTTTAAGCGATGCTTTTGGTTATAATACCTCTTTGTTTCTAATTAAAAAAATATGGAAAGAAATATACTTTAAGAAAATAGGAATTGTGTTCTTTAACACACGTGTTGGTGGAATACTCAAAATCCTCTCTCAGATCAAAACAAAACTTAAGAAAAAAATTTCATCTCTAATTACCCTTACAAATATTATCCTTACAATCAAGATAAACTAATTCTTTTTTTTTTCTAACATGATTTGAAAGCAGTACATGTTAAGTTTTTGATAAACTTCATAAAAAACATATCTTTTATCGTGCTATCAGAGAATTGAGCAAGACTTCCGCTCCTCTCGATGATCTTTCATACTTCTTTCTTCCCCCGACAATTAGTCATCTAATCTTTTGTCTTTCTTCGGAGTATCAATGACACTATTGTACTTCACCAAGATCAGTTCTTCTTCCTTACTGATTATCACATTCATGTGAACGTTCTCCTCGACTCTAGAGTTGATCATCGGACGCATCCTGGGGTTGCCTTTCCGGTCGCCAAACTCAGTCAAACACTGTGATCTATACCGATTGCAACCAACTCTCCTCCTCACTAGCAACGAGCGAATAATTGCAGTCTTTTGTCGTTGCTATACGAACTCTGTCACTAGGAGTGATTTGCCTCTCATGCTTGCTCTTCATGTTCTGCGATCTTTGATGGTGTCCAAAATAGAAGCTCAAGGAAATATTTTTTTTATATTATGAAATATTTTTCTATTAAATCATTATATAAAGTAATTGATGTGAGTTACTATTTACTAAAAATTTTCATAGCATCATTATTAACTTAGGCGTCGAAGATATCATATCGAAAAGTTCATCCGACTTTGATCTTCATGCCTCTAAACCTCTCACGACGACTATCTAGAATATTCGAGAGCCTGTCAATAATTGGAGAAGACTTTTTATATACACAAATTTAAATCAAGTTAAATTGATTTCATTATCATCGATACATGTGAAGAGATTGATTTAATTATGATCGGTATCTCTCAAGTCAATATCCAAATCAACCTCGCGTCTTCGAGAGTTTCACCATATCCAAATAAAAGAAGGCGAAGACCTTTAAAATTATTAGATATTTTAAAAAATAATTCCTAATACACAGATTAATACGTCACCCATTCATTCCTGTTCCACACATCATACGAATCGATCCTTCAGACTTCGTATACGTTTGGTGGAGCCAAGCAAATTACTCGTCCTTTCTCTTTGCTCTACCTCGCCTCCGCCCTTATCCTTTCTCTATGGTTTCATCGCTCCCCCTCCGCCCACCTCCACCCCCGGCAGCGTTCCTGAGGCACGTTGCTACGACAAGCCCTGGCCCGCTCCTCTGGAGACCGGTAGGCGTTCCCACTCGCGTCTCCCTCCTTCGCGAGTCCAAATGGCTGCCGTTGCTTCGGAGCGGCGATAAGAGGAGGCGTCTCTCCAATACCATCACCAACTCCGTCACCGCCTGCTTTTATAACGCCAATGACAAGCTCAAACCCACCTCGTCCGGTGATGACGAGGTATTGTCCCTTCTTTAATATCTAGGGTGATACGATCATTTTCCCCTTTTTCTAGGATTAAGGATTCCTGTATAGAAAAAGCAAAGGTTATTTGAAGACCGGAATATCTGAAAAGGTGCGGCTTCAAATTAGAAAACAATTTGTTCCCTTTTCTATAATTTCTCCTTCACAACTTCCAAAAGCGCCTGATTAAATTTTTACGTTGAAATATCTTTATGCCTATGTTCATAAATGTGAAGCAGAACAATCGTCATACTACTCTAAATATTATATAGGATTCAGAGGTGGAATGGTCTGTCCTTCGGCGATGGGATGTGCCATGGAGTTGGCAAACTGTTTCACTTACTATGATGGCATGTGGAGTAAGGTACTTTGCAAATGTACCCAAGTTTGGTTATCAAGAAATATGATAATTGCGTTTTTTCCATGGTTTCTCTGGTGGTGTACATCATTGCTTCCAAGTACAAGTTGCTTGATCTCAAGTTATTTACGGCAAGCTTGTCATACGAGTTAGGTTTTGATTTCCTTTTCAAGAAAAAGAGGTCAAGAAAATTGGTCGCTTTTACCTTTTCTTCAACCATGTTACTCAAAGGCTGTCATCTGTATTGCATTCGATTGGGAGGAAACAGAAGCCATCAATGTCACTTCTCAAGGATTTGATAGCAATTTTCTTCTACTTTGCAACCATACTTGAAAGCATCTTCTATTTGTTCATATCTAACAACAGAATAAAACTGAAAATTTTTCAGACAGTTTTGTTCTTACAGGGTTGGTGGAGTCATCACTTTTGCCGTATCTAGGCTTCCAAGACAGGGAACTGAGTTTAGATGAGAAAGCAGAAATACTTTTTGCTGGCCAATTGTATGACTGTATATCCTTGATCCTTCTATCATATGTGATTTTTTATTTTCTGTGGCTACATGATTTTTTTAGTTTTCTATGGTTTCTTTCCCAGTTTTAGGAATGGTTTATCTCATTTGCATGTATTATTTGGGCAGTTCTGTAACAGCAGTTGTACTAGGAGTGATCTATGGCATCACCAACACCTTTCAGCCACTTCCAGATGATGTGTTTCGCTATGGTGGGTTCTTGTGCGTCTCTTTTTTGTCCTATTGTCATATTTATTTGACATCTAAAAAAAAATTTCTCCTTTATAAAGATTTAATGGGATCTTTAAACCATTGTTATCATGTTAGCATTGCAACCATGTAGACAATTTTTTCAAGAAAAATAAAAAAACAAATATTCCTACTTATGCCACCTACAATAATATTTGCAATGTGTTGATGGAGACCTTTTTCATTCTCTCTGATCATTTTTTACCTTTTTTGCTGATCTTTCCTTTTTCTTGTCTTTGTGTTTGTGGAAGACTTTTTTATTAGCAGAAATGATTTTGTTGTGATTTAAGCCCCAACTTAAGTCATGACTAGTATAGGGCATGCATCACAAGAGATAGCCGTGACCTAAGTTGTGATTTAAGATGTAGCACTGCTCTTTGATTAGTTGACAATACAGAAGAAGGATATGTAAAATGATGTTGTCTAATGACTACGATGGAAATCTCTTAGATTTGAAGGAACCATTTGATCTACGGGATGGTTGGCTCCTTTGGGCAGGAGTTGGTCTCCTGGGTGCATTAATTGCTATTGCACTAACAGGATTTGCCTTGAACATCTTTAGTGGTGAAAATCCATCAAGAGAGGTTAGATACTGCCTATGGTCATTTGTTGTTAAACAATTTATTTTTTCTGTACAAGTATCTATTATCATTTTCTTTAAGTTCTTACATCTGTTCAATATGCTTCCTGGTTGTCTTGTGTTTTTCTGGATTGGAATGTGTTCTTTTGTTATAAACCAAACTCTCTCATATCTGGTTGGTCAGTTAGCTGAACCATTAAGGAAAATTGATGGGTTTTTTTTGCTATTTGTTATGATAAAGAATAATCAGTCAGTAACAAAGAAATATATTGGTAATCTTAGGGGTACATTTCATTTGTAGAAAAAGAGTCAAATGCATGGAACAGGTTATCTTGAATATATGTCGACATTTTCACCTTGCCATCTTTGCCAGTCATGATGGAAGAGGTTCGAATTTAGCAAAACTTGATGGCACGAAGAGTTCTACACCTATTAATATAATAATCGATACAATTTCTGTCTCGAGTTCAATATTCCTGCATAGCATAATTACCAAATGCTGTCATAGATAATGCTGATAAAATATTTCATATTTCCTAATTGCTCAAAGTTCATTTAAGCCACATATCACCCCAAATTATATATTTACTACCTTAAGTTTTTTATTAGTAGTTTAATCTGTAACTTTTAGACTATAAAAAAACTAACTTAATATTGTATTATGCTGTGGAAGTTTCTAAATTCATTGAATAATTTGGTGCAGACTGATGCTTTAATTCGATTGTTGCCATTGATTGGTTCCTCAGGTATCAGGTATTGTTTTCTGTCTCTATCCTGAAAACAGAAGATAATGAAGTGGCAAGATCCATGGCTAATTTTGTGAAATTACTTTTTCTTGTAGCACTGCTTGTCTACTGGGCATTACTGGTGTTTTAGCCCCAGTTCTTGAGGAGACCATCTTCCGTGGATTTCTCATGGTGTCTCTAACTAAATAGTACATTCCATGTGCCAATAGTATATTTATATTTATTTGTCAATTCTAATTATAATTGTTGTTTGAGGCATTCTATAGTGTGAATTATTTATGTCTGTTTGACAAATTATTCCTAATATATTGGAGTCTTTTAGCTGTTGATGTAGAAAGAATGTCTAGCACATTTTTAAAGTAGCACTGAGATCTGAATTGGTTATTAGCGATCAGCCATCTCCAATTAGAGAAATACGGAATTTTCAAAAAATTGATAGTCAAGGTTCAAATCGAACAAGAGTTGGCTGAATATATTGGGATTGCGACTTTGGGTAAGATCGGTGATTTTGGCTATTCTATGTTGATTACACCTAATCTTATCCCTCACGTTGTGTGGTTGCAAACTTGCAATCATGTCAGATTTAGGCTAAGATGTTTAAAGAAGGGAAGGGAAAAAAGGAGAGAAGTGCTGGGAAGAAAGAGAAGTGAGAGAGGGTGAAATTGGAGAAGGAAAAGGGAAACTTGAGTAGAGGGGTGGAGAGCAGAAGCGGACATACCATGCATGCCACCACCTGCGAGCCATCATCTACCGCCCTTTAGGTGGTTGCAAACCACTGATTCATTGCTAGATCTTGAGCCTTGCTGATTGTAAATCACTTGGCTGTTGGCTCACCATCATCGCCTTTTCATATATCAGAGTTTTTAGTAGATGTTGCAGTCGTTTATCATAGTTGACACTAGACCTTCCTGTTTATGTCAAAACATGTTTTGACATAAAAAGATATTTTACTTTAATTATCTTTTGTAAAGATAATACGTTTTGTGTTTTGATATATAAATATATTTTCAGTTGTAATATGAAAATACAATATATCATGGCCAATCACGCATGTATGCCTAGTAAAACCAAATGGGTATTCCTTAAACAAGAAAAGACTGTGTTTAATTGTATCGAGACTATAAACTCATACTTCACTGCACTGAGTTCTTTTCATCTTGTGAGATTTCTTCTAGAAAAGGTAAACATCCCACTTCCATTATTATCTTATTTATATCCAAGTTAGAATAGAAGTTAAATCTTGTGCAGGGCACATACTAATACTGCAACCTATGTGACTTCACAGATGTTTAGAATCAGAGCTATATAAATTTTTCAGTGGGATCTTGGTAGCTGATACCCTATACCTGAACTTCATTTAGTAATTACTGTGTTTTTTGTGTGCAACAGTATATCTATGCCTTCATGGCTCCTGAATTTCCATTCTTTGTGCAGCTTGCCAACACCAATTTCTGTGATTATAAGCGCAGCCATATTCGCAATTGCTCATCTCACTCCTGGAGAATTTCCACAGCTGTTTGTGCTAGGTAATACTTTGTTTTTTTTATCAGTAGGCTGAGGTCCACCTCATTACATTAGGCAACAATGTGTAGCTTTAACTTTAATGTTTAATAGTTAGAGACTGCCTTGTGGCTGATCAAAAGTTCTATATACGTTCATGATTACATCGCTTTTCTGATTACCATTTTATGGAATAGCTTTTTGATCAGTAAGCTGTGGTCCACCTCATTAAATAAGGCAGCAGAGTGTAGCTTCAACTTTGATGTTTCCTCTAACAGTTAGAAGGTGTCTTGGGTGTTTATTAAAAGTTTTAATAAATATTTTTGTTTAAGTCTCTATATCTGATTACAATTTTATTCAACTCTGCTTTTGTAAGGCAGGGTCAATTTTCAACTAGCTAAATATTGCAGCACTCTTAACAAATGCAATAGAAAAATTATATAAATTTTAATGCATGCGGATTCTATACATACTACTGGAGAACGTGAATAATATGGTAAATATATCTGTTTTTTCTTACACACAAAACAATAATGTGGTGAATGTTTCCCAAGCTTTCCAGTTGACAATTTACTAGTATCTAAGCATGACTGGGGTTAATTATACAATCTACTTTCATGAGGGCTCCCAACAACATACAAAAACCAGAAGAGGAGTAGCTTTTACAAGCTTTTTGAGCATTTTTAGTTTTAGGATTCTATATTGTCTTTATAAAAAATGTGTAATTCTCTTGCTCCCGATAGCTACATAACATATCACATTGGTCATGTGTGCATTAATTAGTTTTATTCAAAATTCTTTATTTGAAAATGTGATTTTTTTAACTCTTGTTTCATTGAATTTGAACAGGGACTGCTTTAGGATTTTCATATGCTCAAACTCATAATCTTCTAACACCAATCACCATACATGCACTCTGGAACTCGGGGGTGATTTTATTGCTCACCTTTCTTCAGGTACACTTGATCGTTCCTTTCTAGATCTTCTCAATCTCCGTTGTAATTATTTTAGCAAATAGTAAACCATATCTTCATGTGTTATATATGATCTCTTTTGACGTTCTCCAAATGATTAAAATATGAATGTATAAACCCATGCTTGCATGCGTTAATGTATCACATTCCTAGTAACCTGTAAGCCCCGTTTTTTCTGCTGCATACAGGTTCAAGGATACGATATCAGGGAGCTTCTACAAGCATCTTGAAGCGGTCTCTGGAGTACTGGGAGTGTGTAGCTACTTTGTTCATCTGGTCATATATATTTTATTTCCTTCTTGGCCTGTTCTTGTATAGCAAGTGGAAGCAGAGGTATTTGGTGATCACTTATGCGTGTACCTTTGCTGAACACTTAACATCCTGCTTAATATCTTATTCATGCTGGTGGTTTTAGAAGGTGTGGAAATTGAGAAAAGTTATATGGTTGATTGGCTAGCTTTTGGCCTGGTTGAGCAGAAGGCTGTCATAGAAATTGTTCTTTTATAATTTTACAATTAACAAAATCAAAAAACGCATGGTGGTTTAGTTTGAACTAAAATTATCGAATTGTATCAATAATAAAGTTGGTCTTGTTTTGAGCTGAAGAAGCGTATCCATAAAATTGTCTTCGACTGGTTGCCACATAAGTTCGCTGACATTGAGAGCTCAGGCCGCAGGGTGAACCTAATGGCTGTCAACTAATGATGGGCGGAGTAAAGAGGAGTACACGAGATTATGCTCGGCAACAATCCGGTCACTCTTACCCACTTCCTTTCTATGAAGCAGCGATGCCTTTCGCTTCTGCGATCGTGCGGTTCCATGGACGAGCTCCGCCAAATCCACGCCCGCCTCCATTCCTCCGGCTTCGCCGGCGACAAGCTCCTCACCAGCGAGATGCTTCGCTTCTGCGCCCTCTCTCCGCGCGGCGACCTGTCCTATGCCAGCACGCTTCTCCTCTCTGCGGCTGACACCATGCTCTCCTCCTGGAACCATGTCATCCGCGGGTACAGCCAGAGCGACTTCCCGAGGGAAGCCACACTTGTATTTCTCCACATGCGACGCCGCGGGCTGACACCCGACGAGTTCACCTTCCCCTTCGTGCTCAAAGCCTGCGCCAAGATCATGTGTCTCCAACTTGGAAGACAAGTCCACGCAGATACGCTAAAGAATGGCGTGCATCCGGTCGTTTACGTGCAGAACGCTCTGATGAACCTGTATGGCTCCTGCAGGCGGATGGATGAGGTGCGGAGGTTGTTTGATGGAATGTCTCTTAGAACGGTGGTCTCATGGAATACCGTCCTGTCTGCCTGCGCTGACAACGCGCTGCCGGAGGAATCGATCGACATCTTTGGTCAGATGAGGAGTTGCGGATTTGAGCCAGATCAGACCACGTATGCAATCTTGCTCTCTGCAGCAGCTGAGCTTGGGTGCCTGAGCTTTGGAAGATGGCTTCATGGACAACTCATCGGAAGCAAATTGGTGCTCAATGTTCAGCTGGGAACCGCCCTAGTAAACATGTATGCAAAATGTGGAGCTGTAAGATATGCCAACCGTGTATTTGAGAGAATGGCGCTGAAGAATGTATGGACTTGGAGCGCTATGATTCTGGGACTCGCGCAGCATGGTTACGCTAGCCAAGCTATCGAGCTCTTCCATCAGATGGAGAATGGTTCGGTCGAACCAAATTATGTGACATATCTCGCTGTGCTCTGTGCTTGCAGCCATGCCGGCCTGGTCAACGAAGGCTATAGATTCTTCCATGAGATGGTGGAAGAACATCGGATTGATCCAACGATGGCACACTATAGTGCCATGGTTGATGTGCTCGGCCGCAAGGGATGTCTGCATGAAGCTTACCACTTCATACGAAGTATGCCATTAGAACCCGATGCAGTTGTCTGGAGGACGTTACTTAGCGCTTGTCAGTTGCATGTTGCTAAAGATGTGACAGGTATCGGGAAGGATGTGAAGAGGATATTACTAGAGTTGGAGCCGAAACGAAGTGGAAATTATGTAATGGCTTCCAACTTGTACTCGGAAGAGGGATCATGGGAGGAAGCAGCTAAGGTGAGAAGGGTGATGAGAGAAGAAGGTTTGAAGAAGGTGCCCGGGGAGAGCTGCATCGAAGTGGGTGGACGGATCTGTAGATTCATTTCAGGGGATGAATCTTGTATCGATTTCGAGGATATCTGCCAAATATTAGATGGACTGAAGTTGAACATGAAAATGCCCTACTCTTATCTCTATGGATTCTATTGAAGCTCCCATGTATGCTTGACGACGAACAACCGTTTTGTGACAAAAGTTTATACAGCGTTCTGCTATATTGTTCATTAAAATGACAACAACATATCATTGTAGACGAGCGACCATGGGGCATCGTCACAGATACAGACAAATCCTCTTCAAGACATACATACAATCGTAAGGATTAGCAAAGCTATAGCTTTCTTTGCCTTACATTTTATTAACGCGTCTTCTTCCTCCAAAATAGCTCTTCACCGGTTGAAGATGATGTCACGCAGAGACGAATACGTACCAATTACTGCAACAAGAGATCCCACAACCACGATTCCCAGAATATTTACCAGCTCGAGTCGCCGGAGTCGGGAGACTCCATGAATCTTGAGGTAGCATACGCATGGGAACAACACCGAGACCACCACGCTCAGAAAGGAGCCAACGAAAGCCATGAGGTACGCGAAGAAAGGAATGGCGAGTGCTATGACCACCGTGCCGCAGAGTAAGAGAGTTCGGATCAGGAGACTAGGCATCTTCCCCGGCATTCTCCCTCGGCAAAGTGCCAGCTGTTGTTCGATTGCCCCAGATATCGGAGACATTGCCAACGCAAACTTGGTAATAGGATTTATCAGTGTAGTATAGATTGCGATCCTCGTGTAGGGCTCCCCGGCAGGAAGATTGAGTGTCACCTGGGACTCCAGCTTCTCACCATACATGAGGTATCCCAGAATTGCCATCAAAGCATAGTTTATAGTACATAGGACGAACGAGATTGATACCACCTGTGATGAGCCAAGAAGAAAGGTTCAACACGACGATAAGCAGTGCGCAGGCAAGAAAAGAAAAGAAGTTCCCGCACTAACCTTGGGAAACCGAGTGCTGTCTCTCATCGAAGAACTTATGGTAGGAAATACTGCGTGGCAAGTGAAGCACATGAAGAACAAGCCCATAGCAGTGGGTAATCCATTCAAGTCCAGAATTCTGCCCTTCTCGTGAAACCCGGTGTCGGCGATGCCTGCCCAGAGCAAGGAACCGAGCAGAACTGCCGATGCCAACACTCCTCCTGCGGAGACATAGGCGAGAATGCTCAAGTTCCGTGGCCATGTGGTAGGAAGAATCACCAGTGCAGACAACAAGATGAAGAGCTGCTTCCCCTGCACGCTTACCGACGCCAACTTCAAACAAGCGCCGGGAAACAACTTGTCCATGTTGTCACCTTCCAGTATCAGGAACCCAACCGCGACGAGGTAGAGCTCAAGATACATGAAGATAGAGATGACAAGCTTGCCTTTGCGCCCGAAAGCATACTCTCCGATATCGGGATAGGTTTTGATGCACGGATCAGCATCCAGACATCGTTGAATGAGAAGGCCTGTGTAGTAACACATAATCGAAACAAGGACAAAAATCGCTAAGCTTAGCCACCCTCCGAGAGAGAGCGCATAGGGCAACGATAGCACGCCAATTCCTGCACATGAAACAGCAACGGATTAATGACCCCAATTTCTTATATTCTTAGCAGAAGATAAAAGCTATGACTAGAACTTGCACCAATAATAACACGCAAGACAAAGGAGGGAGAGCACAGACTCGAGCACACAGATAGATAGATGGAGAGATAGAGAGATAGAGAGAGAGAGAGAACCTGAGATGGCATTGCTGAGATTGAGACAAGTCCTGGCGAAGGAAGTGCCATGTTTGGTTTCACTTGTTCTAGACGAAAGAAATCCGTCGTCACTGTGAGTTTGGAGGAGGGATTTCCTAAGGTCGGCAGCATCATCTTCTTTAACGACCACTACGAATTGTTCGTTGGGGTCTGTCATCGGTAGCAAGAGTTTACCTTCCTTGGACACACTCTACTCGATATATAAGGACTCCAAAACCGCGTAACACGTGCAAATCAGCCGTCTTTCCCCAAAGGTAAAAAAAAAAAAAAAATACAATATTAATTCAGAACACAAATACTGACTGTGCTACGAAGATCAGAACACGAAAAACGTGAACAATTTGGTGGATAGTCTTCTTTCAAAACAAAATGCCAAAATGCAGACCATGAATAGTTAGTCAATTTTGACACTTCCGATGGAACCAAAGACTCTGATAAGTCAGCCGTCGCAATCCATATTATGTCAACCCAAGACTCCAAAAGCTTCCAAGGAACTCCAGTAATTATAGATGGATTTTATTATGTTTGAGTGGCAGAAACCTAGACGGATCTCTTTTGATTCCATTACTCTAAATCATAGTGGAAGATGAGATTGTTTCCTTGGAATTCATGTGGGGTAGGGTGGGAACTAGGAATGGATAAGATTGGATAGATAGCTAACTCGCAACCTCCACTTTTATCGTCCGGTTGGGATCACAAATTGTAGATTGGATAGCTCGCTAGATAACCAATGGTTGCACGGTCAAGTATGGAGCATATTAGTGCTGTACTAGGTCGGTAGGGCCTACAATTAAGTAGGTGCATGATATGCATAATATTGGGACACCAATGCAGCAAGTTAGAATATTTTAAGATGACTGAGCTATCACGATAATAACTAAAATTTCAATGTTCCATAAAACAACAAAATATATTTCTACCAATTCATTCATAATCTTATATTATATTCATTACTCTTGTTTTCCTCTTACCATCCTCTTAACCTGTCTATTCTATCATTATCATTTAATTAAATCGTATTATACATAGCATAAAATTAAAATTTTATTCTCTAAAAAATTATTAAATCTGTGGTCCGTACAGTTCAATTAACAACCTAATTCCAATCGGATTATGGCAACTACGAATCTACTATGAAAGACAAGTGATGAACTACAAATAGATTTTATATATATATATATATATATATATATATATATATATA
>LVTN01003985.1:0-14928 GCA_001649415.1 Musa itinerans | reverse complement strand
TTCGGTTAAGTCAACACCATCGTTATAAGATTAGTCTAATTTGATGATATACCCTTGAGGGACCCGACCAAGCATACCATGTTATCAGGTCACCAGTGACATCTCTATGTCATAAGCAAGATAGTGAATCACGATATAGGTGAGTCTCAAGGGACTCGACCAACTCAACCTGCACCGGGAATCGGTTCCTACCTATAACGATGGAAGGCGACATCTAATTGCCTCACGTTTACCGACTTAATATTATCGAGAGAGATGTTTCTATGATTTGATCTCCTAATATGACATGTCACACATATACATATTTAATATATATCTACATCGCATGCAAATATATATACATATATAGTATGTGTATAAGCAATCACACCAGATGATCATGAACCACAGCCTAATATGATCAGGCCTGAGCTAGTAGGCCTAATCACTCACATCAAGATCTATGTGTGCAACGGTGCATCTCCATTCCCTGTGATCGTCCATCTCGTCCTCGTCGGTTCTATCGACATCTCGATGCATCTCCATGTATCGTGATCGTCCGTCTCGTGAGTCTTGCTATCGCTTCTACGCTCCCGCTATGCCTCCTTGCATGATTACAACTTAATCATAGGCATGCAGGCCCAATAATAAACGAGAAATATAATAGAGGCTCGTAGGCCCCAATAATAATAATCACAAGTACACACATCACACGGTCCATGATCATCCGTCTACACATCATACATCACATGTATAAATTATCATCATATAGGGATACTAGATAATAATAAAAAATAATAATCAATTAAATCTTTTAATTAATTAATATTTTAAATCAGGGATATGTAGGGAATTTCTTATATTTTGAGGGGTATTTTCATAATTTAGATAAAAGGATAGAACTGGAATTTTTTAAATTCCGAGGGGCAAAACTATCTTTTGCCAAGAAAACCCTAAGTCACTTTCTCCCTTTGCCCTGCTACCGCCGCCGCCGCCACCCTGCCAACGGTAGGTTGTGCGACGGAGGGCAGGGGCACTGCCCTCGCTGCCCCGCTTGGCGACCGCCCCTATGGGGGGGGTTTCGCCGCGACACCTTTGCTAGCGGGCTGCCAGCCCCGCCGGCCACAAGCCTACTACAAGCACGCTGCCGGCCGGCTGCTGCAGGCACAGTGCTTGCGCATGTGCTAGTGTTATGCTGCCTAGCTACCGCTGTAGGTGGCTACATGCACGTAGATCGAGGGAAGCAATTGTTGCTGCCCTTCCTTGTTTTTGCGTCAACGATTTTGACGTTAAAATTCTTCCTAAACACAACACACGCAGTTTAAAACCAATCTTTCGCACAAACAACCTGGCTCTGATACCACTGTTGGGAAATCTTGGGGGCGACATCACATACGCAGCGGAAGAACAATGAAACAAAATCCCTAATTTCTCAAAAAGATGTTTATCGTTGTGTAAAGATTGATGCGCAAAAATCCGCGAAACTTAAAACTACGTATAGAGTATATTGTGTTACTTAGGGAGATCGTATATCTCTATTTCCTTGCAGATCTCTAGGAGAGGGTGAAAGAAGTTAAGCGTCCTCCTCTCTAGTGGTGATCCACACAATAGGGCTACGACGACACTCTTCAAAACTCCAGACCTGCTCTAAGATGGAGAGGGGGAGCAGAATAGGAGAGGCAAGCAAAGCCTCTAGCCTATGAACCACTGAATCCATCATATTTATAGAGGTCCCCTATCAAACCCTAATGGATCCTCCTATATTGGGTATTGGATCTGCATCCAATTACACAAGCCTTTTAGATTAGTGGATCTCTATCCAATAATTTCTCATGGGCTCTTATTTGATCTCGTTCATGGGATCCAATAATTCAGGGGCTTATTGGATATCCAATAAGATATGGGCTCTGGCGGATATCTCATATCCTAACCTCTACTCATCGCACGGCCTACCATATGTGTGTGACCCTCTAGACCCAATATCGAGCTGGTCGTAAGTCATACCTATCAGAACTCCTTTTGACTCAGTGAATTATTATCTCTATAATAATTCACTTGACTCATCGACTACGGACGTACTAGGCCACTATGCCGTAGTCCCCAAACGATACAAGGGAATCCAATCCATTGGACCTGTCTGTCCTCAATTACCGTGTACCTATAGTCCCTCATCCATCTAATATCCCAGAGACTGTATATCGGGCATGGTACTATCAGACCCATACAGTTTCTACTCGAGTCTCGCTCTAATCGGATTCTCCCGGAAAACTCTTTCTCTCTCAATCCGAATGACCCTGGCTAGGGATTTGTCTGAGCAAGAACACATGGGATATTCCTCTCATGACGTCGAGAGTGGATGATCTTCTATCGATACTCAATAGCTCTCGTAAGGTCGACTACCACTCCCAATGACCGGCTATATTAGATCTGGGACATCCAAACCTATAAGTTTGGTATCAAAGAATGGTGCACTCATGTAGGACATCTTTGGTGTCTCAAGTCTAAGGACCAAATACACCACTATGACTACGGAATCGCTGTCTGATAATAAGGCATCATCAACCATCCAGCATTCCGTAAGCGGATCAATAAGTGAACTCATTCTCTAATGAGCACCTGTACTGTATCTTTAGTTTCCCCACATGAGCAGCTATGAGACTTACTACATCCATCATATGGACAGGTATACAACACACCATTATGTCCGGGTATCTCGATATCCCTCTCGAGTAACCTATGACCGGGATTATTTCGGATCTATTTTTAAAGGTGAATCGATCTCATTATCATGATCTCATCACGATCCGATTCTCATTGTATAGATTCAAGGACATCACAATATATACATGCATATATGCAATAGTCAATATAAAGTGATAAATGCCAAAATATAATAAGCACAAAGATTTTGTGTCAAGTCATTCGTGCCATCACTCACGTGATTGGCTTGTTGGACACCTATGACTAGCAGGTACCACCGCCCAAACTAGCAGTGCCACCGCCTGACATAATCTCGAAAACTATGCCATGATGGTTCCACATGTTGTGTCATTGTTTGGGCCTTTCACTTGGCCTAACATAGCCCAAACTTGGGCCCAATTGGCCCCTAATTGAGTTGGCCTAATTACATTCTAAATTGACTCAATTAGACTTTAAACTAACTTGATCTAGACATAATCAATTATAAGCAAATCCTATGTTGTCCGGCATATCATTGGTTCTTCCAATGCTTCATCCAATCTTTCAGCGTATCGTCCTCTCCTTCGGCGTATTGCCCAATCAGCATGTTGTCTTCTCGCAACATCTGATCTCCTTGGCGCAATGTCCGATCTTCTTGGCCCGATGCCCGAATTCACGTATCGAAGCCTTCTACCGACACGTCGACTGATCGTCCAACCCGACGTCCAATCTTCTGACATGTTTGCTCCGACCCAACGTCTGATTCCTCTTGCTTTAATCGATTTGCCTTTTCTGATCGAAGCTAGTCCTTCGTCACTTAAACACACATTAGATGACAAACACATAAATTGATTTCATCATCAAAATCCGAGATTCAACATTAAGTTGCTTGGGCGAGGAGTGTTTTTATTCAAATTTAAAGCATCATAATCAAAATCATCATCAAAATTATTTTTCTTAAATTCGAGAAGCTTATTAAAGATAATATAAATAGATTCCTCTATAACTAATGTTCTTTTATTAAAGACTCGAAAAGATTTAGAAATAGAGGAATAACTCAGAAATATACCTTCATTGGATTTTGCATCAAATTTTCCTAAGGCAACTTTTTTGTTTAAAATAAAATATTTACAATTAAAAACTTTAAAATATAAAATATTGAGTTATTTATTATTTCATAATTCATATAGATTTTTGGAAAGTAATGGTTTTACGAGAATCCTGTTCATGACACAGCATATCATATTTATGGCTTGAGCTCAAAAATATTTGGATTAGCTATATTCATTTAACTTGGTTCTTGTCATCTCTTGTAAGCTCCTATTTTTTCTTTCAGCTACTCCATTTTATTATAGATTTCTTGGAATAGAAAAATTATGATTGTACCCATTTGACTTACAAATATTTTGAAAATCACGGTTTTGAAACTCACCACCGTAATCACTATGAATAGATGAAATCATAAAACTCTTTTTCTTTTGAACAAGTTTACAAAATTTTAAAAAATATTTAAAATAATCACTTTTGTGAGCCAAAAAGTCCAAGTGTATCTACTATAATCATCAATAATTACAAAGGTGTATTTACTACCTCCTAGACTTGTTGTATCAATTGGTCCAAATAAATCCATGTGGATCAATTATAGTGGTCTAGAGGTGCTTAATTGATTTTTTGATTTGAAACTACTTTTTATTTATTTTCATAGTTGACATGCATCACAAACTGTCTTTGATGAACTTTGATATTAGGTATTCCTCTTACAAGTTCTCTAGTTGACATTTGAGAGATTAGTTTCATACTATCATAACCTAATCTCCTATGCCAAAGCCATGCATCCTTGTTTAAAGTCAAAAAATGTGTTTCATCACAAAATTCATCAATATCAATAGTATACATATTATTATTTTTTAAGGCAATCATAGATCTATTTTTGTGTGGTATTTCAATTATACAAGCATTAAATTCAAATTTGATGATATATCCTTTATCACATAATTGACTAATGCTTAATAGATTATATTTTAAACTATCTACTAATAACACATCTTTAATTAAAAGTTTTGACTTATTACCTATGGTTCCTTTGCCAATAATTTTCCCTTTATTGTTGTCTCCGAAGGTAACGTACCATTCATCTTAGCTAATGAGCTTAGAGAAGTGTGTTGGATCTCCAGTCATGTGCCTTGAGCATCCACTATCAAAGCACCATCTCTTGCTCCTAACTTTTGATTGTAAACATATCTACAAGAAATAAGGTTTTCTTTTATGTACTCATTTAACTTTGGATCCCTCATTAATAGATCTACCTATTTTAACTATTGTTATTGAGTTATTTAAGATTCTTTTAGATACTCAAACTAATTTGTGTGGACTATGCTTTTTAAGAGAACATATATAGGCATAATATCAATATTTACATTTATCTCTATTTAAGAGAACATAAAAATTACATTTATCTCTAGGTGAGACATGTAATGTAGATCCTTTAACAAAGATAGTTGGCTTTTGTTGAGTGTTACTCACAAAGCCAATTCATTCCTTTCTATGAACATGACTCTTATTGGCAAAGATTAAGTATAGAGATTTATTACATATTTTAATTTTTTTCTACTATTTCTTATAGTAAAACATTTTCTTCCTTAAGTGAATCTATCTCTTCACGCTTAGTGCAGGGGGCTAACATACTACCATCATGCTCATTTTTTAATTTATCAAATTCACTAAAAAGAGAAGCATGCTCCTTTTTAAATAATTTATATATTTTACTAATTAATTTAAAATTATCAAATAAATCATTAAAAATAATATAATTCATCATAAGATAAAGAAGATTCGTTTGAGTTACATACCTCGTTACCAAATGTTATTAATGCATAATTTACAACTTCTTTGTTAATAGGCTCCTCGTCTTCAAATGCACTTGAGTCATCCCAAGTAGTTTTAAGCACTTTTTTTTTCTTTGGTAGCTTCTTCTTCACTTGGGGACATTCATTTTTTAAGTGCCCTAGCTTCTTGCACTTATAACGGATTATTTGGTCCTTTTTGAATTCACTTTTGTTCTTAGTGTCTTGTTTTGTTTTGTTCCTTTTTAAAAAAAAAAATAAACTTTCTTGTAAGAAGTGCCAAGTCATCATCATCACTTGAGTTTTCTCCAAAGTGGTCTTCTTTGGTTCTAAGTATCAAGTCCTTCTTGTTCTTTGGAAGGTTGTTCTCAATATATGTCATTTCATAAGTCATCAAATATCTAATAAGTTCTTCGAGCAAAAAATTGTTCAAGTCCTTTCCTTCTTGTATTATCGTTAATTTAGGATCCTAACTTTTTGGAAGGGATCTTAATATTTTATTACCAAGTTCAAAATTAGAAAAACTTTTACCAAATGCTTTTAGACCATTGACGACATACGTAAAATAGGTGTACATGTCCACAATGGTCTCGCTTGGTTTCATACGAAACAACTCATAACTATAAACCAAAACATTAATTTTTGACTCTTTAACCCTAGTTGTGCCTTCGTGTGTGACTTCGAGTGTGTGCCAAATCTTATGTATAGTTTCGCATATAGAAACCCAATTAAATTTGTTTTTATTAAGAGCGAAAAACAAAGCATTCATCGCTTTAGCATTCAAAGAGAAAGTCTTCTTCTCCAAATCATTCCATTCATTCATTGATTTAGTTCATCCCATTGAACATATGAGAACAAGTGATAGAAAGGCCCTCTTGATTGATAATAAAAGTCATTTCTCTTAGGTGTTAACCAAATGAGAAAAACCTTGGCTCTTATACCAATTGTTAGGACCGAAATCAGTACTAAGAGGGGGGGGTGAATTAGTTCTTTTTGGAAAAACTACGTCGATTCAGAAAACTTCAATAATTTGCAAAAGCTTGATTCGATGAAACTATATTGGAAATGATATCGAAATGTGCTTGATTTAGAGTAAATGTAATAAGTAGTTAAAGTAGAAAAATAATAGTAATGAGGAGGAGAAAGAAGATGCACATCAAATTTATAGTGGTTTGGTCGTCGTGACCTACGTCTACTCTTGATTCCTCCTCCGTTGAGGCCACCGACGTCCACTAACAGTCTTCTTTCAATTAGCAAAGACTAACTACTCTCTTACAACCCTTTTCTCCTTTTCACAGATTTAGAAGACAACCTTTGTAATTCACTCACCCTTCCCTCAAACTAAATTCAAAACTTAGAGCTAGAGAAAGGGAACTTTTAAGGATTATAATAGCATTTCACACTAATTTTTATTCACTTTTCGTGCTTTTTCATACATGAAAGATTGGGGTATTTATAAGCCCCAAATAGCTTCAAAAATAGAGACAAAGAGTGTCTCATCTAAGGTTTCCGGGGTACTGGCGATACCACCGTCAGTACTCCCTGGGCGGTACCATCGTCTAGTCTGACGGTACTACCGCTTGACAGGGCCTCGGAGATTGGGCTTTAGTGGTACCATTGCCTGCTTGGGCGGTACCACTGCCTAGACTCCCTGGGAAGCCAAGCCTCGAGCGGTTCCATCGCTAGCTCTAGCGATGCCATTGCTTGACATAGCACCAGGTCACTAAATGTGCCATCCATCCAGCCTAATTCAGCCCTGATTCAGGCCTAGTTGACCCCTAATTGAGTTAGTAGGATTTCTTCCAAAACTAACTCAAATTGAAACCTAACTATAATAATTAAGGCTAAATAATTATAATACAATCAATCCTAGTTGTCCGGCATGTCAATTATTCATCCAAACTCCCGGTGAAACTTCCGGTATACTCCCGGTGATCTTCCAGCGAGCTTTCGACGAACTCCCAACAAGATTCCGACGCATCGTCCGAACCTTGGCATATGCCTTGATTCTTCTAGCCTGATGCTTGATCTTTGACTCCGGTCCAATATTCTATTCTTCTTTAATTGTTTTGGCTTTTCACAATCGTAGTTAGTCCTGCATTACTTTTCTCAATATATGGATTAAATTATTAATTTATTAATTAATTTTATCATCAAAATCTGATATTCAACAAAAATTTGTTAAATCTCTCTCCTTCGCCATGTAAAATTATCAATGCATATCCTCAAGCATCGATCTACCTATTGAAGTTAGGGTCGATGGGTATATAAAGCCCACAGATCGGGCCTCAAACTTAGACACCATTAACTAAGGATAATAAGGCTTGTTGAACTCAATGATAAGAGATCACAATACTCCATCTATTAGATGCTCAATTAGTTATTGGCATTCAGGGGCGACATGTCACGATCGTTCAAGGGATCTCAACTGAGTGTTAGTAGGGTTGTTGATTACTATAAGGTATGGGCTACTGTCAATTGGGCTAGTTGAGGGAGGAGAGAGATGATAAACTATATCATTCCAATCAGCATCTGAATTTGTTTAAGTGGGGCTTAGGAAGACCTCCATGGGGACCATCATGTGGGTAGGGTTCTCAACTAGTGGAGAGAGACTAAGGTTATTGAATAATCATTAGTACTACATTGTGGTCTGTATTGAGGTGAAAGTGTCTATAGCTAGAAACATCGATTGTTGTCTATTATGAGTGAAGATACTATGGGTCACAAGCAGTGTACCCTAGTTCAAGCACTTATTAATTGGTCGACTACATGACATTCTTATGACATAGGCTCTCTTTTTAGCATCAAAATAATATGATAGATGTCAGCAATGTTTGGATTAACCTGAATCAATTTGAGTCCACGTATACAATAAGAGGGTCTCAAAAGCCTAATTAGATGCCATCCTAGACAAAGACTAAGGTTCAGAGCTAATCTAATTCTTATTTATGAGTCGACCTCGAGATAAACTCTAAAACTCATGTGAATCACGCAAAACAACTATATCCAGGCACTTCTGATAATATCTCTTTAATACTTAAGTTAGTAGATAGGTCTGATGTATTTTCTCAAGGTGTCTTACTTATGAACCTCTTTTACAATAGATATTTGGGACAGTTATGTTCGGATGTTGCACGATTCATGCAATTATGAGGGTATGGATTTCGATCATAACCTTTGCTATCTTGAATCCTGATTACATTGCTTTCTAACACATGTCAATGATAAGATGGCCAACTAGCTTCTCCCGCGAGACCTATCTACTAACTTAAGTATTAAAGAGATATTATCAGAAGTGCCTGGACATAGTTGTTTTGCGTGATTCATATGAGTTTCAGAGTTTATCTCGAGGTCGACTCATAAATAAGAATTAGATTAGCTCCGAATCAACTTCTTACTCGGATAACCACACCAATCATGGCTCGACATGATATGGGCCTACTCAATAATTAAACCACATGAATATCGATTTAAAAAAATATATCAAAGAAATATTTCATCTATATAATAGAATATTCCTATGGTTAAATCCATAATCATCACACCATAGTTATCAAGGTCAATTATTATTTACTTGAAACTCCAACATTCCATTTTGGAACTGGGCAGTCGTACGTAACTAGAAGGGATAAAATAATATTAATACATCTATAATAAATATTATAGAAACTATAAATATCTCAATGCTTCTTAATTTAAATTTTGCAGACCTACGAAACTAGAAGGGATAAAATATATGTAAGGGATCTCAATGCTTGTATTGGTACATGTAAGGGCGAGTAAGTTATTTCAATTTTTCTTTTGTAGTCACTGTTTCCAAAAAAAAAATTTAATTACAATATTTGAATGTGTTCTTGACGAACACGTCGTATAAAGAACTTTCCTCACATATGCAATCTGACTTCCAAAATGGTCGAGTCGAATCTAAATTTACATTAGTTGTTTGTCTCCATTCCTATATTATTTGTTTGAAATGTCACAATTATATTAGACCATTCAATATTTGAATGGTCTCGTCCAATGGATTAATGTGTAGAAAGGTAAGTTCATACATAACCAAAAAAAAAGAAAATCGTAAGCATATTTATGTTTTATGTTTTTTTTTTATTATCTTATCCGGAAAGACTTGAATGCAACTACCAAATGTCACAAGGTGACTAGAAATGATAACGTCGAATTCACATCTAAAATTCATGTAAGATTACATTGGGTTTGTACTCGATAAAATTCCTCTTATGCTCAAATCAATAATTAAATTTGGATGATTAGATTTCATATTGAATCTAAAGTGAGTCTAATCATATAGTACGATAGATAATCATAAGAATGAGGAGAATTTTGAGGTAAAACGTGACGTATTTAGATTTCGATTAAAAAAATAATAAAATAAAAAATAAATAAAAAGTTAAAAGATGAAGTATAGAAAGAAAGCACGTAATCATTGTCTTAAAAAAAATCATATCCCTACATGTACATGTAGGACTCATCAAGATTAGGTATCTATCCCAAGATTCAACTAGTATTATCCCATATGAGCATGATTGTGGAGTGATTTGGCTAGCTTTTTATACCAAAACAAATAGCAATACTGTTCTCTAAATTAGATTTATTAAGGGGTTTTGACTCTATTTATAGAGCCTACAAATGCCCCAAAAATTACCATATAAATACATTTATCCAGAGGACATGTCCTTTCATATATAATCATCAAAAAATAATTTTAATAAATTTTAAATTTTAATAAATTTAATCTAACAGTCATCCACAAAACTTAAAATTTTTAAGATTAAAATTAAAATAATTAATAAATAAAAAATAACAAAGTGGTTGCTCAATGCTTAGACTATACGATCAGTGAAGTCATTTATAAAGTTTGAACTTCACTTAAGTAAATAGCTTTCATATAAAGGAAACGATGTGAACTATATTTTTTTTATCCAATTTTTGAACTAGGTCTTGAACTATATTTTTTTTAATCCAAATTTTTACTATTACACACATAATACATATAATTTAGCATGGGGTTGCACATTAATAAATGTGCATGAATCTTGATTTTTCATATGAGCTTTTAGGAATTGCCCAAATCCTTATGATTGTATATAGATATCCTCGTACAAAAGTGTGCCCCTATTAAGGGATATGTATAAGTCACATCTTGCAAAATATACCATTCAAGTCTATTTAAGAGTTAAAACTCTTCCTTTACCATCATATCTTAGCAATAAGCATTGGATAGAGGTTGGGTTAAACTCCATTGATGTACTAATATACTATTTATTCTTTATTTTTCAATATGCTCTTTGATTGCGCGAGCGAGCGGCGAGCGGCGGACGGCGAGCGAAGCATGGGGCAGCACCTTCCCTGCTATACGAAAGCCCCATCCAGCCCTGTGCCACCCGGGGGGTTCCAGGGTGCTGAGATGGCTGACGTTTTGCTCCGCTCAGCTCCATCATCGCAGCACGCCAGAACAGCCCAAAAACAAGCCAAAACAGCCCAAAAACGGGCCATTTTTGGGTTAAACTTACTATTATCATATTAAATCTTTTTCAAATAATTTCTTTTATAAAGATTGAGTTTTTATTGATCCGCCAACGTATCCCCCCTCGATGATATAGGATAGTTGATCTTTTATATTTATATTATTATTAATGCTATCATGATGTAGTCAAACTTTTTGACATCCAAGAATAAACTTGTAATCATAAATCATATATTTAATTAATTGACAAATGTGTCCAAAATGTAAATAATAAGTATGCTAAGATACATGTAAACAAATTCATATATACAAATAAGATAGTTAAGGCCACTATATTTTTAATAAAATTTAACATAAAAGAATTAATAATTGACTCATAATATTAAAAATATAATATAATCATTTGTATTTTTAAAAATATTATAAAAAATTATTAAATAAGAAAAATATTATCATTAATAAGAACTAAAATCCTAAGATTTTAAAAAATTAACATCTTAATCTTCATGATTTTGGAAAATCTTAGGGGCGACGTCACATATGCAGCAAAAGAACATAAAAAATAAAATCCTTAATTCCCCAAAGATGTGTTCGTCATCGTGCAAAGATTGGTATGCAAAATCTGCGAAACTTAAAACTGCATATATGAAAGATTATATAACGGAGATCGTATATCCCTGAATCCTTGTAGATCTCTAGAAGATGGTGAAGGAGGTTAAGCGTCATCATCTCTAGTGGTGATCCACACAACAGGGCTGCGACGATACTCCTCAAAACTCCAAACCTACTATCTAAGGAAGAGAAGAGGAGAAGAGAATAGGATATGACAACCTAAAAAGGCTTTAGCCTATGAACCATTGGTTCCCTCCTATTTATAGAGGTCCCTTGTCAACTTAGCCCTAATAGATCCTGCCCTATTGGGTATTAAATCTCCATCCAACTACCCAAGCCTCTTAGATTAGTGGATCTATATCCAATAATCTCTCATTATCTCTTATTGGATCTCATCCATATAATCGAATAATTCAGAAGCTTATTAGATATCCAATAAGATAGAGGCTCCGACGGATATCTCATATCTGAACCTCTACTCATCGTAACGCCTACCATATGTGTGTGACCCTCTAGGCCCAATATCGAGCTGACCGTGAATCATATCTATCAGAACTCCTTTTAGCTCAATGAATTATTATCTCCATAATAATTCACTCGACTCATCGATTACGGATGTACTAGGCCACTATGTCGTAGTCCCCAAATGATACAGGGGAATCCAATCCACTAGACATGTTTGTCCTCGATTATCGTATACCTATAGTTCCTTATCCATATAATATCCTAAAGACCATATATCGGGCATGGTGCTGTCAGACCCATATAGTTTCTACTCGAGTCTCGCTCTAATCGGATTCTTCTAGAGAACTCTTTCTCTCTACATTCGAACGATCCTGGCTAGGGATTTGTCTGAGCAAGAATACATGGGATATTCCTCTCACGACACCGAGAGTGGATGATCATCTATCAACACTCAATAGTCCTCGTAATATTGGCTACCACTCTCGATGACTGGTTGTGCTAGATTTGAAACCTCCAAACCCATAAGTCTGGTATCAAAGAGTGGATTACTCATACAAGACATCCTTGGTGTCTCAAATCTAAGGACCAAATAAGGACTACGAAATCGTTATTTGACAATAGAGTATCATCAACCATCCAGCATTTCGTAAGCGGATCAATCAGTGAACTCATTCTCCAATGAGCACCTGTACTGTATCCCTAGTGTCCCCACATGAGCAGCTATGAGACCAACTACATCTATCATATGGACGGGTATATAGTACAGTAGTCTGTCTGGTTATCTCGACGTCCCTCTCGAGTAACCTATAACCGAGATTATTTAAGATCTGTGTTTAAAGACGAATCAGTTTCATTATCATGATCTTATCATGATCTGATTCCTATATATCCATGGATATCACAATATATTCAAGCAACAGGCAATATAAAATGATAAAATATCAAATAATAATAAGTAAAAGATTACGTGTCAAATCATATGTGTCATCATTCAAGTGATTGACTTGCAGAACACCTATGACTAGCATATGTATCATAGCCCCATGTTATTTCAAGAACATTTAGCATATATAACATTTTGCAAGGTAAACTTTATTGAAAATTTAAAGCGTGTACAATTTTTCTTTTCATATGTGAATAATGTTTCCATTCTTTTAGATTTACATAAATAAAATATTTCACACGGTATATCATAAAATCTCTCACATTTAAAGAAAGAAAAACATATGCCAAGCTATTGGCTTTAGGTCCATACAAAATAATAGTTATTTATGATAAGTAAAAGTGAATATGATGTATATGGATAAGGTTAGAAATACCTCAAAAGTCATACTGAAAAATGGTACCGGAAAGGCAATTGTCCGGGAGACATATGTATTAGAGCTTAGAAATACCTCACAAGTCATACTAAAAAGGCAATTGTCCAACAGACATGTCCTTTCATATGTAATCAAAAATAAAATAAAAATTAAAAATTAAATTTAAGAATTAAATCTAATATGAAGCACCCATAAGAATCACAATAATAGATTTGAAGCGACAAACCCAAGTTATCTCATCATGACTGTGCTTTAAATTGTATGTCAAATCTCGAGTCATTAATGATTCCTCTCTCGATTTAAATATCCTCTCTTAATGTAATGCCAAAATGTCAACCAATGCATCGTTAATATGCCATAATCGGTCAGGCTAGGTGTCAACTCTCCACATGAGCATCAATGATATTTTTTTAATATTTGATAATTATCTTCATTCATATCGATTAGAAATTAAGCTCCATAATTAAAATTATTCTTGAGTTAAATTCAAAATTAATAATTCTTATAATCATCTGAGCCAACAGTAGGCATATGCTTTATAAAACTCAATTGTTATGGTGTCATGATAAATTTGATTTGCATGTAATCTTCAAAAAAAAAATTAATAAAAAAATAAATCAAATTTAAACTTATCGTTTGAGTGTTTGACAAGAATATGATTAAATAAAGTCATAAAGTTGTAATATTTTTCAATTGGAATTTTTTGAAATTACATGCAAGTAAAATAATTGAAACAATTGGAATTAATGATCATCTAAGTCAATGATAAATATATGCTCTGGTACAAAAATAATATCATGTTAAATTTGAAACTTTTTAAATAGCATAATTCGTGAATATAATGGTAATTTAAAAAACCATAAAAGTTCAAAAATAATAATCTTTGAAAGATTTTAGATAATTGACTCTACATCAAAGACCTATCTTATACCCCTAAACTTAGTTTCATATTTGAAGTATATAAAAATTTGAATCGACTAATAAAAGCTTAATGGATATATTATAACTATGTTGAATGGAAGTATTTTAGATCACATAGTTGTAGGACGGCTGAATTAATGAGTATGTTATCTCATCGAGTTATATTAAAATTACATGGAGGTATGTTTCATAAGCATTATTGATAGATAGATAGATAGATAGATAGATGTTGAACTTATTTTGAAAAATTTTCCTATAAGTTACATT
This sequence comes from Musa itinerans, assembly GCA_001649415.1. Lineage (NCBI taxonomy): Eukaryota > Viridiplantae > Streptophyta > Magnoliopsida > Zingiberales > Musaceae > Musa > Musa itinerans. The sequence continues at coordinate 361 of LVTN01003985.1, read as the reverse complement.
GATGATGATACTTTTGTTTAGGATTTTTTTTATTATTATTTGATTATCCTATGTTCCTTTTGGTACTCATTATAGTAAAACTCATTCTCCAATGATATATATGGAGATGTGTTCCTCTCTGAATGAATCTTTTATATAAGACAACTCATATCATGTTTATAATCACAAATGGAGTGATATCGTCCTCTCTATAAAGACAATGACTCTATGGCTACTAGTTGACATGTTCTTTATGGGAAAAATAAAATTATATATATACCATATTTATTCATTCGTAATGATAGATGATAAGATGGAGAGAGAGAGGGGAGAGAATTTTGATTAATGTGGGTGAGATTTTATCTTTGAATAGTAAATAAAT
>LVTN01003983.1:1037-11546 GCA_001649415.1 Musa itinerans | reverse complement strand
GCCGAGGAGCCGAGGTGCCGAGAAGCTACTTAGGCGGGCAGGCCGTGTAGGAGTCTCGGATTGGCTACGGCCGAGGAGCTGAGGTGCCGAGGAGCTACTTAGGCGGGCAGGCCGCGCAGGAGTCTCGAACTGGCTGCGACCGAGGAGCCGAGAAGCTACTTAGGCGGGCAGGCCGCGCAGGAGTCTCGAACCGGCTGCGGCCGAGGAGCCGAGGTGCCGAGGAGCTACTTAGGCGGGAAGGCCGCGCAGGAGTCTCAAACTGGCTGCGGCCGAGGTGCCGAGAAGCTACTTAGGCGGGCAGGCCGCGCAGGAGTCTCGAACCGGCTGCGGCCGAGGAGCTCGATGCAGGTGGGCTAGCCGCTCGCATGGGGCCGAGGAGCCGAGGTGCCGAGGAGCTACTTAGGTGGGCAGGCCGCGCAGGAGTCTCGGACTGGCTGCGGCCGAGGAGCCGAGAAGCTACTTAGGCGGGCATGCCACGCAGGAGCCTCGGACCGGTTGCGGCCGAGGAGCTCGATGCAGGTGGGCTGGCCGCTCGCATGGGGCCAAGGAGCTGAGGTGCTGAGGAGCTACTTAGGCGGGCAGGCCGCGCAGGAGTCTCGGACCGGCTACGGCCGAGGAGCCGAGAAGCTACTTAGGCGGGCAGGCCGCGCAGGAGTCTCGGACCGGCTGCGGCCAAGGAGCTGAGGAGCTACTTAGGCGGGCAGGCCACGCAGAGGAGGTGGTCTCGGGCGACATGAGGCCGATGAGCACGTCTTCGGCGGGCAGGCCACGCAGAGGAGGTGGTCTCGGGTGACATGAGGCCGAGGAGCACGTCTCAGGCGGGCAGGCCGCGCAGAGGAGGTGGTCTCGGGCGGCATGAGGCCGAGGAGCACGTCTCAGGCAGCAACAAACCCGGGTCGTTGAATATCCGACAATAGCTCTCTGAGGTGGTGGCAAGGTGTTCGTTGCGGCGACCCCCATGCGGGGAATGTTCCCTCGGAGCTCCTATCGGGTGCAACCCTTCGGTTGTGGGTTCGATGGAGTCGATCTGGCGATCCCTCGTCATTCCGAAGGTGGTGGCAAGGTGTTCGTTGCGGCGACCCCCATGCGGGGAATGTTCCCTCGGAGCTCCTATCGGGTGCAACCCTTCGGTTGTGGGTTCGATGGAGTCGATCTGGCGATCCCTCGTCATTCCGAGGCCCTTCCTCTAGCGCCAATCTGTTGTGGGAAACAACTTTGAGCCGTGGCCTCGGGGTCGGCACGGCTTGGTTCGGGTCTAAATGGTCGGGGACCTGGCTCAGTGTCCTTCGGGGGTTGCCGATGGGGGGTCGGTCACACGCGTCAGGATGGTTGGAGGAGCGTCGGGTTGTCTCCGGAAAGGGGCTCTTCGCCTCGGCGTCGGGGAGGAGAGGCCTCGTCTTCGTACCTGCACACAGGCCGGGTCGGAAGCTCGGCCCGACCCCTCCGACGATCAAGTTAGCAAATGTGGAGGGGATTTCGGATGAAGAAGAGTCTCTCTTTCCTCCCTTTTTTCTCCCTCTCTCCCCCTTAGTGTGCGGGGTATTTATACGGGAATTTAGCGGTACCTGAAGCGCCTACCCGCAGGGAGCAGGATCGTACCTCTAATGGCGTCTGACGCCGCTGTTGGCGTGCCGTGAGAAGGTGAGCCTGAGCGGTCGTTAATGGGTCTCGGTTGGCGTTTTGGCCCATGCTGGCCAGGCGTTGCCAGCTCGTCAGAGGCACGGTACGTCCGCTGATGTCACGGGGGTCTTATCTTAATTATTATCCTCATCAAATATTATAATATAATTAAAATTATTATAATTATAATGTCTCCTTAATACAAGTATTCCAACTGCTAGATTGTATAGGATAAGTAGTATACATTGAATACAAAAACAAGAAAGCTTCAGATTGCGACGGGGAGAGGAACTCGAACGGTAGCAATCAGCTTCAGCTCCGTCTTCCTCGGTGCGAGTAACGCCATGGTCTCGCACATGTCCAGCTCCTCCGGTTTCATTCCATGGGGCAGCTCCCAGTCGAAGTGCAGGAGGAGATGAGCCAGGGCGAGCTCCACGGTGGACATCCCGAACCCGATTCCGGGGCATATCCTCTGCCCGGCCCCGAACGGCAATCAAACTTCTTCTATTACACAATTTTTAACAGGGTTTAAGGCCCCATTAAGTAAATGCACAAATCGATCCATCTAGCCAAGTTTATCTTGTAGTCGGTAGTCAAATCCCAATATGATTCCTTCCATTATTGACATTAGTGATGCCTTCTTTCCATCTAACTTGTTTAATCATTTATTGATTCCTAATGGGCATTATAGTCTATCCAATAGGGATAAGATACAAGATTAGCTATATATTTCTCTTGTTAACTACATCTTTTGAACTCCAAGTTTGGCTAAACTCTCTAAATCAATAATAATTTATGCATCGAAGGACATGCGTTTGATGTAATTTTATTGGGTTTTGACCGAAATCATTCATATTCCTAACATCTTAACGTAATAACTAACTAACATATTCATTTATTATTATAAAAACAACAAATAAGAATTTATATTAGCAGATTCCCAATCTAAACTTAGCCTAAGCATCTACTTTTATATTTTTAATTTGATGTGAAAAAAGAAATATATTTTTATAAAATTGTATATATTATTATCATTTTATTAAAAATTAATATTATAATAAAAAAATGATATGTACGGGATAGACTAATTGATGACAAGCTCATAGAGCAAATATAATAGATTTCTCTCTCTTCCATTTACGTGTAGTTGGAGAAGTTTAAGCACTTTAATAGTAAATAAAACTATGAGTGTTTCAATCATTTTGAGTATTAAAAAATCTAATTAGTAAAATCTAACAATTTGAGGATATGATTCATGATTTTGGTTTTATATTTTATGACTATGATGACAATAGTTCATTGAATATAATTTGATTTTTCGTAGACGATAAAAGTTAATCTTGAATGAAGTCTAAATCCATTATAAACTTGATGCCAAGAGAAAGGCAGGTTCAGTAAGATATCTTATGAAAACGAATTACGTCGAGAGCATATTTGACAATACCTTTATGATGTTTAAATTAGTAAAGAGTTCGAAAGATTCGATCTAATATTGAATATAAAAGGTATAATTTATCTGGAGGGCATTTATAGTGGAGTATTTGATTTTTCGATTAAAATGGTTTATAAAATTGAGTCAATCATCACATCACCCGAGGGGTGATGATGCGTTGCTCATCCGATATTAAGGTATCGATCATGTAGCAAAGAGGTGTTAGTCACATAGTACTAGTGTCGATCATATGAGGTTGAGGTGTCAATAATACGATGTTACGGTATTGATAGTCTTTCTTAAATTATTATTTTTATATCTCTATTACTAAATGTTAAAATAAATATAACAAAGCAAATCAAGAGAGAAGATAGAAAATGAGAAGATCATTAAGAATATATATATTAAATAAAGATCTCTAAATGAGAAACACAAATAAGTGATATAAAATAAGTAAAACAATAATTGACTAAAATGAGGACAAATTTATCAATGCTTATTTAGAGATAATTTTTAGCTTCATTTCATCCAAAAACTATGTTGGTAGATGCAACATAATCCACTAATCAAAAAGGATATTACTGTTTTTAACTTTATTTTATCATTTATAAATTTATTTTAATTTTTAATATTTCTAAACTACCTCTGTAAATAAATATAAATATCTTCTTCTTCTTTTTCATTTTTCACCTCAATATTTTTCTTCTACGAAGTCAATATTAAGGGGTGATAAACAGGGTCAGACGATAATAGTGAGTGACAATGTTAGTAAGAGAAATGACATCGGTAGCAAGAATAAAATAAGAGGTTATAAAAAATAAATAAAATAGTTAATACAAGGACTATAAATAGTAAAATAATATTTTATATTTTAAAAAAATTATCAATAGCAAGCGGGTTGTCAATAGTAAAAAAATATTATTAATAGTAAACTTCATCAATAAAGATAATAATATCAAATAGATTAGGATAAACATCATAAATTAGTATGAAGGGCATGGATAATTTTAGCTTCCACTTGTTTTGTTCCCCCAACCTTTACCCAATGACTTTTATCATCATCGATCCACCTTTCTTTTTACATTTGAGCTTTGTATTCTACTATCAAATAATCAAAATCTTAATCAGATAAACTTGGAGACATCATCATATTTATGGAACGAAGTTTTGAATTGCCAATCTCGTTAAAATTTTAATTTTAATTTAGATATTACATAACATGCATATTAGGTTATTTTAGAAAATTATAAAACAGCATACTCCATCCTAACCATTAGGCTTTCTTTTTATCAGAGAACACTCATGAATTTTATTTTAGTTTTCTTAAAAATAAAATATACAATTTAAATAGATAAATAAATATAATATAATATAATATTAAATTAATGAGTTCTAAATTTAATAAAAACAAGATAGATGGTTAAGGAAATAAATGGTTATTTATTCTTAACATGTTTAACAAATAAATTTAATAATATTTATTCTTAACATGTTTATCATATTATTTATAATAAATATTATAATATAATTAAAATTATTATAATTATAATGTCTCCTTCATACAAGTATTCCAACTGCTAGATTGTATAGGATAAGTAGTATACATTGAATACAACAACAAGAAAGCTTCAGATTGCGACGGGGAGAGGAACTCGAACGGTAGCAATCAGCTTCAGCTCCGTCTTCCTCGGTGCGAGTAACGCCATGGTCTCGCACATGTCGAGCTCCTCCGGTTTCATTCTGTGGGGCAGCTCCCAGTCGAAGTGCAGGAGGAGGTGAGCCAAGGCGAGCTCCACGGTGGACATCCCGAACCCGATTCCGGGGCATATCCTCTGCCCGGCCCCGAACGGCAAGTACGCGAAGTCGACTCCCTTGAAATCCATGGCTCTGCCTTGGAACCTCTCTGGTTTGAAGCTCTCGGCTTCGTCCCAGTAACGCGCATCCCTGCCGTTGGCCCATACGTTGACGAAGACGCGAGTGCCGGCGTCTATCCTGTACCCCATGACCTCGCAGGTCTTCCTGCACAGTCTCGGTACGAGCGTGCCCGGCGGGTGAAGCCGTAGCGTCTCGTTGATGATTAGCTTTGATAAGGACAAAATTAGTGACATGGTGCGCCATGACGTCAGCAATGGAACACTGCCCAAGGGAGTGAACATTAACGCCGAATTGACACGCGCCAACGTCAGCCGTCCCCGGACGACCTCATTGCCTGGCCCCGCACGGCCGGCCGAAGCAGAGGAGGACGTCGACCGGAGCTTCGCCCATACCCTGTGGTAGTTCGGTCCTCCACGCAACACCGATAGTGATGTCAGACGCCATTAGAGGTACGGCCCTGTCCCGGCAAGCCGGCACATCAGGTAACATGAAAACTTACCTATAAATACCCCCAGGCGCTAAAGGAGAGGGGGACGGAAAAACACCCTCACAACCACTTCACCTCACTGACTGAATCGTCGGAGGGGCCGGGCCGAGCCACCGACCCGACCTGTGTGCAGGTAAACAGGCGGAGTCGCTTCTCCCGGTGCCGAGGCAAAACTTCCCGCCCGACGAAGTGTCCCGACCGAGCCACCACAATTGACCACCGGGGGCGACCTCGCAAGATACACCGTGCAAGATCCTCGTCATTCGGGGCCCGAACCCAGCCGCGGCGGCCCCGAGGCCACGGCATAAAGCTGTTTGCACTAACAAGCTTCATGTAGTTTAGCTCGGAGATGTCGCTCTCCTCTACTCTGTTCCTCCGTTGCGCAGCTAATTCCCTCACTTCCTTTTGCGCTCTCTCCATGATCTCGGGGTTTCTCATCAGCTCCGACATGGCCCATTCGACGACGATCGATGACGTCTCGGTGCCCGCCACGAACATGTCCTGTAGATCACAAGAACAAGAGCGATGTGGGTAGTCAATAGATTAGTATCACGGGAATGAATCGATCGATCGATGGATCGTTCCTCACCACGATCACACCCTTGACGTTTTCCATCGTCAAGGGCAGTTCCAGTTGGGGGTCGTCTTTGAGCCTCAGCAGCACGTCCACTAGGTCGTCTACCCTTCCAGCTTTGTCGTCGCTGCTCGCGGAAGCCTTGCCCTCATGCTCCTTGATTATGTATTCTAGGATCTCGTCTAGCTGCCGCCGGAGCCACCGCAACCTGAACTCGTAACCCGAGAGGATGTCGATGAACTTGAGCGACGGGAACATGTCGGCCACGCAGAAGCCACCGAAGAGCACCAAAATATTCTTGATGAGCGGGACAAATCTCTCCCGGTGCTCGCGCCGCTTGCCGATCTCGTCATTTTTGTGCCGTGGCCGTAGTCCCAGTGGAACGTGCTTAGAGAGAGAGACGTGGGCCTTGGGAGTAGTAGCTCTTGTCAGTCGGGCCTCCGGCGGGGTTGCACTAGGGCTGTTGAAGTTGTTTCCCGGGATTGTTCCGCCCTCGGCCTCTTGCTGTCCATGCGCTTTCCCACCACCAAAGCTTCGACGACGATGTACGGGTTGGCACGCTGGAGCATCTCGGGGATGGTTACTAGCGGCTTCTCGATCAGTGACCAAAAGAACCTTGAAGGCTTCAAGCCAATCAGAAACGCCTGCATGATTAGAGAGGGGTGAGCGTCCGGAAATCCTCGAATCTCGGTGGCAAAGCATGCCACGAACTGAGAGAGCGACTCGTCCTCGTGTTAAGATAACGCCAGCTGGGTGGCAATGGAAGGCTTGGGTCGCACGCTGGCAAGGAAGTTTTGCTCGAACTCCCTGGCAAGCTGGTCAAAAGATGAGACCGAGGATTGACGTAACCGGCTGAACCATGCCCGTGCCGGTCCCCTCAGGGTGGTCGAGAATGCCCGGCACATTAATCAATCGGAGGTGCCATAGAGGGCCATCTGAGCCCGGAACGTGGAGACGTGCTCCGCGGGATCGGAGCCGCCGTCGTACGTCTCCAATGCCGGCAGCCTGAAGTTGAGGGGCACCGGCTTGTCTTGTACTTCCTGAGTTAAAGGAGACCCGTTTGAGCTGTCTTCGCTGGACTCGCTCCGTGATTTTTGGGAATGCTTTTGTCATGTGTGGATGTATCAGGTGTAAGGAGTACACCAAACAGTTGGATGTTTATGTATTGCGTAAATAAGTTAAGCATAAAGAAAGTATTTGGTTAGGGTGCATATGGTCTTGGATGGATGCATCATCATAAAAAGATAGATAGATATTTTGCAATGGTTAGGTTATATTTGGAGTGTTGACCGATTCATTTGGCAATGCTAAATCAATGGATTTGACCAAGTGGGTCTAGCGATGTATCTCAAACGAAATTAACGCACTCTTATGCAAAAACTACTTGACTTACTTTGCTATGGCAAAAATGTATTATCCTTGACCTCAGATGTTTTCTCTCTAGTTTTATTAACTCTTTAATTTACTCTTTTTGGTTAGTTACATTTGTCGTGTTAGAGAACAAATATGTCGTGGCCGGTGAGTCAGCACGGCTAGGTCCACGGGTCGATGTCAAGAGCTTTCTGCTGGATGATTCGGATGATGAGGTGGCCGAGCTCTTGGGAAGGGGTGTCGATTGGCGTTGGTTGGGGTCGGGACGACTGATGACTCCTCGGTGCCGGGCGGATCATACTCCTGTGCCGAGTCCCTCCCGTCAATGATGAGTGGTTGCCCTCCTGCAAAAAAAGCCTCCGTCGGGTGGTACCCGGCTGTGGCCCCTCCGATGAGCAAGTTAGTCACCAAAGGGATCGGTTTCGTTCTTTTTTGTGTATCTTCCTTACCTCCCTTGGCCGGAGGCCGATCAGAGGTTTTATACTATGGCGCGAGGGCTGAGGGTGCATCGGTTTGGCGTCGCTGCTGTCCCCGAGGGATGGGACGGGCCTTTTGACCGGCCGTCGTTCCGAGACATGCAGAGTAGCATCAGACGGCACCGCCCCGAGCTCCCGCGATGGGACGTGGCATATCCTCTAGGTACGTGCTCCTTGGACGGGACGTATGGCGTGGGGCTCTGACTTGACGTATGGTGACGTGTTCAGGTTACCAAAATATACCGTATCAGAACTTACTATCGCAGCTCCCTCTTATTGCTCATCTTAATCAAGAAGAGAGGATTCGCCAGGTGCATTATACTTGAAATATAGTATAATATAATAATTTGTCAGCCGTTGTGATAAATGTGTTGAGAATATATAATATAATATAATAATTTTTTTTAATTATAATATAATATTTATTAGAGATAAGGTGATAAGAAAAATGGGTTGAGAATAATGACATGACACTTCCTTGCAATCACGTGTTTCAGAGCTCATGATAAATGTGTTGAGAAAATATAATATAATATAATATAATATGATATGATAATTTTTAATTATAATATATTATTTATTAGAATAACGACATTGCCGACACTCGCTTGCAGTGACATGTCGTGTGTCAGAGGTTGCAGCTGCATTTGGCCGGTCGATGACGCAGAGAGAGCATCTGTGGTTCTCCATGGAACTGCTGCAGCTCCCTTCCATCCCAGTTGATGAGGGAAATAATGGTGACTAGACCCGGACTGACGTCACCTGCCCTGGAGACGTCACGGCAAGCCTAATAGAGCCCGGTAAAACGCACCGGAACATCGCCCGAGGCACATTAACGTTCCGCCCAGGTCCAGCCCTACAGGCCACACCAACTCAACTGTCAGACGTTACCAGGAGCACGATCTCGCCCCCCGAAAATAGGTACAACCGGCACGGTAGGCCATTCTATAAAAACCCCCCACACCGAAAAGGAAAAAGGGGGGGGGAGACTCTTCGAGACATTTGACCGACTTGTTCGTCGTCGGAGGGACCCCCGTTGGGCATCGCCCGACGGAGGTCATTCCTGCAGGAAGGAAGTTACCCCTGATCCACGAGCGTCCAAACTCGAGAAGTCATCAACGGTCATCCCCACGACGTGCTGGCCCAGCCTACATCCGAACTGTGGAACGCTGACCCGCACATCGCTGAGAGGACCCGATCAACCACGGCGCCCGGCCCGACTATCAGAAGGCTCCCGACATCGCCCCGTGGACCAGACCGTGCTGACGCATCGGCCACGGTACATTTGTTCACTAACATTTTGGCGCTAGAAGGAGGGCCATGTCGCAGGAGCACGCCGCGGGAGCTCTCCCTGAGGGAGGGTCGCTAGCCGATGTCCCCCGACTCAGCTCGGGGACCAGCTTACCCCCGGAAACGGAGGGATCTCAACCTCAACATCGGACCGCTACTAGCGTCTGTTCAATGACCCGGGATTGTCACCCCCCGAGCCTGCTGCTAAGCCCTCGGCCGTGTCGCCCGAGGCGTTCCTCGGCTTGACCAAGCAGGTGCAAGCGATGGCAGGAATGATGCAGATACTTGTCCCGCTTGTACCCCATGTGGTGCGGCTGGCCAGTCCTGCGATTGACCCGGGAACAAAAAGATCGAGCGGGGAGCAAGCCGGGACTGGAGAAGCCCAAGACCATGCAACAAATCCGAGAAGCCCGCCCGAGCAGAACACACCCGCGCCTAGCCGAGTACCACCGCTCCACGTCGAGCCTAACCCCCCGTCATCGGACTCGGTGAACGACTTGCTCAGAATCCAGCTATCCCAGGTTAGCCGACGCCTGGACGAATTCCAGCGCGAATTTCAGAAATCGCGCGGCAAGCCAAACGAAGGTGGCTCGGTGAGATCCCCATTCGTTCAGGAAGTACAGGAAAAACCCATACCCCTAAATTTCAAGTTGCCCGCATTAGAGGCGTATGACGGTAGCTCCGACCCCGCAGAACACGTCGCCGCCTTCCGAGCTCAAATGGCCCTCTATGGCACCTCCGACGCGTTGATGTGTCGAGCATTTCCGACCACCTTCAGGGGGCCAGCGCGCGCATGGTTCTGCCAATTACGTCCGTCCTCAATCTCATCCTTCGATCAGCTGGCTGGGGAGTTTGAGCAGAACTTTATCACCAGTATGCGACCCAAGCCCTCCATGGCCACTCTGCTCGCACTATCACAGCGCGAGGACGAGACGCTCTCCCAGTTTGTGACACGCTTCGCCACCGAAGTCTGAGGATTTCCGGACGCTCATCCCTCTCTAATCATGCAGGCGTTCCCGATGGGATTGAGGCCCTCGAGGTTCTTCTGGTCGCTTATTAAGAAGCCGCCGGCAACCATCCCCGAGACATTCCAGCGCGCTAACCACTACGTAGCTGCCGAAGCGCTGATGGCAGGAAGACGCGTGGATGCGAAAAAGCCAAGGATTGAGCAACCCCGAAGCACTACCTCGGCCGCCTTGAGGCAGCCCCGCCGAGGGCCTGAATTGCTCCCGAGGCCCCCGCCTCTCCCGCTAAATGCGTCTCGAACTGAAATTTTCCTCCAGATCAAGGAAAAAGGTCTTTTGCGGCACCCCAACCCCCTGAAAGCCGCGCACAAGGATCGGTCGAAGTACTGCAGATTCCACCGGGACTACGGCCACGACAC
>LVTN01003979.1:0-14979 GCA_001649415.1 Musa itinerans | reverse complement strand
TCATCAAAATCCGAGATTCAACATAATTGAGATAACATCAAAAAAATATCTAAAAAGCAAATGCTCGATATACTTTATGTGTAATTGATATGGTATTTCAGAGTGTTAGGACATGGTAACTTTGATGCAATTTGCTTTCGAGCAGGCTTCACGTTTGAATGTCCATCCCTTAGATTTGATGATTTACGCAATCCTGGGATGCAAGATATCTAGTAACTCGATATTAATTTCTATCAATGTCTTTACGTATAATATTGGAAGTATCGTAATTATTTTAGTTTTAACTATTGTAGTTAGGACTTTAATTTGAATTAGTTTTCGGAGAAATCCTATTAACTCAATTATGAGTCAACTGGACTATAAACAGGGTTGAATTAGGCCAATTGGATGACCCATACAACCACTTGGAGCTACTCCAGGCGTTAGCATCGCCTGTTAGTATCAAGAACGACACTAAGAGGGGGGGTGAATTAGTACAGTGGATAAAAATCATGTCAGGTTCGAAAAATCTTCATTTCAATAAAAACATATATCGGAAATGCACTTTGAAAGCGTACGGAAGTGTAATGTAAATAAGAATTCCGTTTGCAATAAAGGTAAATAGCAAGAAGTAAATGCAAGCTAGATTCTTATAGTGGTTCAGTCATTATGACCTATATACACTCTCGATTCCTCTCCCGTCGAGGCCACCGGCTTTCACTATCGATCTTCTTTTAATAGGCGAAAATCAACTACCCTTTTACACCCCTCTTCTCCTTTTCACAAGTTTAGGAGACAACCTTTTATAAGTGATTGCTACAGCGTTTGCTATAGCGTTTTCCCACTTTTAAGTTCTTTGTGCTTGTGTGTTAACTAGGGATGAGAGAGATATTTATAGGCTCCAAATGGATTCAAACTTGGAGCCAAAACTAGTCTTATCCCGGGTCTTTCGGGTACTAGCGGTACCACCGCTAGTGTTGGGTGGTACCACCGCATGCAACACTAACACTGGGTGGTACCATTGCTTGGGAGACTATGTCTGGGTGGTACCATCACCTGATACTATCTCGGAGACTGAGTCTGAGTAGTACCATCGCCCAGACTAAGGTACCACCACCTGACATAGTCTCGGAGATTATGCTACCAACGGTTCCACCAGTTTGGGTCATTGTTTGGGCCTTTTACTTGTCCCAACATAGCCCAAACTTGGGCCCAATTGGTCTCTAATTAAGTTGACCCAATTCTAACTCAATTACACCTAAAACCTACTTTGATCTAGATAATTATTACAAAGCTAAATCAAATATTGTCTGACATGTCACTAGTTTATCGACGCATCGTCTGATTCTTCGGCGCATCATCTTCTCTTGTAGCCTATTGCCCAATCAGCCAATTGACCTCCGTAACTCCGATCTCCTTGGCGTAATTTTTGCTCTTCTTGGTCCGATGCTCGAACCCATGGCCCAAAGCCTTTTGTCGATACATCGGCCGATCCTCTAGCTCGGCGTCCAATCTTTTGACATGTTCCACTCCGGCCCAACATAATTCTTCCTGCTTTAATTATCTCTTCCTGATCAAAGCTTCCTACATCACTCAAAACATAGATCAGATCATAAACACATTAATTGATTTTATCATCAAAATCTGAGATTCAATAATCTCCCCCTTTTTGATAATGATAATCGATTGATGACAGAGTTTAAACTAAACTCCCCCTATCAATATGTCATATTGATAGAACTCTTGAATTCAAAAATCCAAGCAACATGTCATCATAAAATCATGCATAATCAAATTTTCAATACATCATTCCATGCATGATCATCATTATAACTTCTCCCCCTTTATTGTCAACAAAAAGGAAAAGTGCATCTAGCAAGTTTTTGATATATAATTTCAAATCATTGTATTATAAACATAGTCTCAAGTTTTTTCATCATGCAAGTTAGTAATTTTCTTTCTTCTCTTTTGAGAAGTGTAATTTTTTGCTTCCTTGACAAAGCACAAGCTAGCAAAATTTTACATCATTTTACAACATGCAAGCTAGCAATAATTTTGAGTTTTACAAGTTTGTAAATTTTGCTAGATATGCAAGTTAGCATGTTTTGCTTCTTGAGATAGGCAAGATAGTACTTTTGCTTCTCTTGAGATTGTAAGATAGCAATTCTTGGCGATGTTTAAGATAGCAAGTTCTTTCTTCTCTTTTGAGAAGTGTAAGCTAGCAAGTTCTTTGCTTCCCTTTGAAATGTGCAAGTTAGCAATTTTTCTCCTCCTTTGTCATTGTCAAAAGAAAGCGTGTTGAATCTCGGATTTTGATGATGAAATCAATTAGTAAATTATTTAATCTAATCTATATGTTAAGATAAGTGTGCAGGATTAACTACGATAGTAGTAAGACATAAAGCAAATATTATGTCGGAGTCAAGATCGAGATCTCGTTGGGAGTTCGAGAGTTCGTCGGAAGTCCAGATGTTCATCGAAAGTTTTGCCAAAATTAACAGAGAAGTCCAAGAGCTTGCTAAAGAAGCTTATTGAAACTCGCCAAGAAGATCGTCGTGAAGTCTAGGAGCTTGCTGGAAGTCCATCGGAACATTGCCGAGAGATTGTCGGAAGTTCGCCGGAAGATTGCCGAAAGCTCGCCGGAAGAACAATTGACATATTGGACCAAGAATGCTTCGTTAAATGTCTTAATTATCATAGTTAGACCTTAAGTTGAGTTAGGATTGGGAGGTAATCCCACTAACTCAGTTAGGGACCAACTAGGCCCTTAACAAGGCTGAATTGGGCTAGTTGAATAGCCCATTCAGTACCTGAAGTCATGGCAGGCGATGGCACCGCCTAGGACTCAGTCTCCCAAGTGCTCTGGGCGGTGGTACTGCCCAGATTGGGTGGTGGTACTGCCCAGACTGGGTGGTGATACCGCCAACAGTTAATGCTGTCAGGTGGTGGTACCACTAGAGCTCGGTCTTCAAGTTTTGTCAGGCGATCGTACTACCCAAACTGAGTGGTGGTACCTCCCAGTGTTGCAGGCCCAATAATGGTGGTGGTACTATTAGTATCCCAAAATCCGGGGATATGACATTTTTTGGCTCCAATTCTAAAGTTATTGGGGCCTATAAATACCCCACCCTTTTTTGCATGAAAGGGTACGAAAGTGTGAACAAAATCTTGAATTCTTGGGGTGTTAAAAGTATTGTAAAAGTGCAAAGAGTCCTCCTCCCTTTCTAGTGTTGTGATCATTCAAGAGAGGTGTGAGACTTGTAAGGGTTATCTCCTAAACCCATGAAAAGGAGAAAGCACTGTAAAGAGGTGATTGGTCTTCACTTATTGAAGGAAGACCATTAGTGGACACCGGTGACCTCGACGGAGGAGGAATCGGAAGTGGATATTGGTCATACCAACCGAACCACTATAAATTCTGGTTTGCATTTCTATTATTGCTACTTACTTACTTTGTAATAGCTTCACTTCCTCCTTACTTGGCTTTCACTATCTTTACGAACAAAAATGCTTTCAAGTCATCTTCCAAAATCGATTTTAATTGAACGAAAGATTTTTAAACCGATGTTTTAATCCACTGCACTAATTCACCCCCCCTCTTAGTGCTGACTCGATCCTAACAATTGGTATCAGAGCTCGGTTACTCTCAATTTAGTTTAAAACCCAAGAGAGATGGCTTTTGCCGATAATTAAGAGGGTCATTCAATTACATGTCCTCCCATGTTCAATGGGACGAATTACATATATTGGAAGACTAGAATAATGATCTTTCTAATTTCAATGGATTTTGAGTTATGGAACCTTGTGGAAACTAGCTTTCAAAAGTCTTATCTTCCAATGAATGATTGGAATGAGTTGTAGAAGAAGACTTCCGCTTTAAATGCCAAGGCTATCAATGCCTTGTTTTGTGCTTTAGATAAAAACGAGTTTAATCGAGTGTCTATTTATAAAATGACTTTTAATATTTAGCATATACTCGAAATCACTCACGAAGGCACTAGTAGAGTAAAGGAGTCGAAGATAAATCTTTTAGTTCATACTTATGAATTATTTCGGATGAAGCCAAGTGAAACTATTGTCGAAATGTACACTTGTTTTACGAATATCGTCAATAGTTTAAAAGCTCATAACAAATGTTTTTCGAACTTTGAACTTGTTAATAAAATCTTGAAACCCCTTCCAAAGAGTTGGGACCATAAAGTAATAGTCATTCAAGAGGCCAAGGATTAGTGACCTTAAAGTATCATGTCACTAATGACCTATGAGATAACTTGCAATGCTCATGAAGAGCTTGTGAACAACCTTTTATAGAACAGGAAGGATATGACACTAGAAACTCATGAAGACCACTTGAAAGAAAATTTAAGTGATGATGACTTGGCACTCTTGACAAGAAAGTTTAAAAAATTCATAAAAAGAAATAAATTTAAAAATTACACTAAAAATAAAATTGAATCCAAGAAGGAACAAGTTATATGCTACGAATGCAATAAGCTAGGACATTTCAAAAGCGAATATCCCCAAGCAAAGAAGAAGCGACCAAAGAGGAAGAAGGCTCTTAAAGCAACTTGGGACGATTCAAGTGCATTCGAAGAAGAGGAGCCAACTAACACAGACAAGTTGCTCACTATGCACTAATGGTTGGAGGAAGAAGGCTCTTAAAGCAACTTGGGACGATTCAAGTGCATTCGAAGAAGAGGAGCCAACTAACACAGACAAGTTGCTCACTATGCACTAATGGTTGTCAGAGATGAGGTAAGCAATTCATTAGATGCAAATTTATCTTTTGATGAACTACTAAGTGATTTTCATGATTTATTTGATGAATGTAAATTAGTTAGTAAAAAATATAAGTTGTTAAAAAAAGAGCATGCTTCTCTTGTTAGTTATTTTGATAGACTAAAAATTGACCATAATGATAGTTTAGCTCCTTGCACAAAATGTGATGAATTAGAAACACTTAAAAAGAAAATTTTGCAACTATATGAAACCTTAGAAAAATTTGAAATAGATAGCAAATCCTTAAACATGATTCTTGTTAGGACCGGAGTGGCACTAAGAGGGGGGGGTGAATTAGTGCAGCGGATTAAAACGTCGGTTTTGGATAAATCTTTCTCACGATAAAAAACCGAACTCGGAAAGCTTAACTTGAATGCGTATTCATGAAGATGTGCAGCAAAGGTAATAAAGTAAGTATGAAAGTTTGCAGTAAAATAAGCAGCAACAAATAGATGCAAACCAGAGAAACGGTAGTTTATAGTGGTTCGGTCAATCGTGACCTACATCCACTCCTCCGATTCCTCTTCCGTCGAGGCCACCGGCATCCACTAATGATCTTCCTTTATGTTAGAACCCTTGCAGATTCTAAACTTGGGGTTGATCTCTTTAGGGGATCGGCCTCCTTGGAACTCTATAGGGGTTCCTCCCTCCAAGTTGCTGCTCAAAGGCTGCAGAAAAGATTCATCTATTGCTTAACAAAAGAGGAGGAATACATGGCTATTTATAGCACTTCTAAACCCTAACTCCTAATAGGACTCATACTCAAGACTCTTACTTCTAACCAACTCATAATAGGACTCATACTTAAGACTCTTACTTTTAACCAACTCCTAATAGGCTTTGTAATGAAATATGTTTTTCAATTTTGAATGACGATGCTTGGCTTTGGCATAGGAGATTAGGTCATACTAGCATGAAACTAATTACTCAAATCTCATCTAAAGAACTTATAAGAGGTATTCCTAACATTAAGTTTGTTAAAGATAATGTGTGTGATGTATATCAACTAGGAAAACAAATAAAATGTAGTTTCAAACCAAAGAATCAAATAAGCACCTCTAGACCATTGTAATTGATCCATATGAATTATTTGGACCAATTGATACATCAGACCTAGGAGGTAGCAAATATATTTTTGTAATTGTGGACGATTATAGTAGATACACTTGGACATACTTCTTGGCACACAAAAGTAATTACTTTAGGTATTTTTTAAAGTTTTGTAAACTTGTTCAAAATGAAAAAAGCTTTATGATTTCATCAATTCGGAGTGATCACGGTGGCAAATTTCAAAACCATGATTTCCAAAAATTTTGTGAATCTAATGGATACAACTATAATTTCTCTACTCTGAGAAATCTTCATCAAAATAGAGTAGTAGAAAGGAAAAATAGAAACTTACAAGAAATAGCAAGAACCATATTGATCAAACATAGCCTACCCAAATATTTTTGGGCCGAAGCCATTAATATGACATGCTATGTCATGAATAGGGTTCTAGTAAGACCATTAATTTTCAAAACTCATAAATTATGGAACAACAAAAGACCTAATGTTTCGTATTTTAAGGTTTTCGGTTGTAAATGTTTTATTTTGAATTAGGAAAGTTTGATGCAAAATCCAATGAAGGAATTTTTCTTAGCTATTCTTCTATTTCTTAAGTCTTTCATATCTTTAAACAAAGAACTTTGGTTATAAAAGAGTCAAGAGTCTATTTATGTTGTCTTTAATGAAGTTTTTGAATTTAAGAAAAATGAGTTTGATGATGATCTTAATTTTAATGCTTTGAATTTAAATGAACCTTCTCCTTCAACTAGCAACTTGGATGCATCTCCTTTCTAAACATCCTTACCCAAGGAATGGAAGTACGTAGATGCTCATCCTAAGGAGCTAATCATAGGAGACACATTAAAAGGGGTTCAGACTCAATTCTTCTCTTAAGAATTTTTATGCTAATGCCGCTTTTCTTTCTCAAATTGAACCTAAATACATTGATGAGGCCTTGAAAGATGATTCATGGGTTATCACAATGCAAGAAGAGTTGAACCAATTTAAGAGAAATGAGATATGGAAGCTTGTTCCAAGGCCAAATGACCATTTAGTTATTGGTACTAAATGAGACTTTAGAAATAAGCATGATGAATTTGGTATCATGGTTAGAAACAAGGCTAGATTAGTGGCCAAGAGATTCAACCAAGAAGAAGGTATCGATTATGAAGAAACCTTCACTCCTATAGCATGATTAGAAGCCATAAGGTTGCTCATTGCTTATGCTAGTAGTAATAATTTTAAGTTATTTCAAATGAATGTTAAAAGTTCTTTTCTTAGTGACTTTATTTTTGAAGAAGTTTATGTTGAACAACCTCCCAGATTTGATAATTATAATTTTTTGAATCATGTGTTTAAATTGATTAAAGCTCTCTATGGATTAAAACAAGCCCCAAGGGCTTGGTATGAGAGACTTAGCTCCTTTCTTATCTAAAATAATTTCTCTAAAGGCAAAGTCAATACTACATTGTTTATTAAAAATTTTGAGAATAATTTTCTTATTGTTTAAATTTATGTTGATGATATTATTTTTGGTTCTACAAATGAATCTTTATGTGAATCGTTTGCTAAGAGTATGAGCATAAAGTTTGAAATAAGTTTAATAGGTGAACTAACTTTCTTTTTAGGCTTACAAATCAAACAACTTAGTAATTGTATTTTTCTTAGTCAAACAAAATATGTATTAGACTTACTAAAATGGTTTAATATGGATAGTTCAAAGACTATCAATACTCTTATGAGTACCTCCACTAAGTTAGACATTGACGAAAGTAGAGAAAGCTTTGATCAAAAAGCTTATAGGGGTATGATAGGTAGTTTACTATTATACCTCACCGCAACTAGACCGGACATCATGTTTAGCGTAGGACTTTGTGTTAGGTTTCAATCTAGCCCTAGGCAATCTCATTTAAAAGTTGTTAAGAGGATTTTTAGATACCTAAAGGGAACTCCTAAACTAAGATTATGATATCCAAAATCTAAAAACTTTGAATTTCTTGGTTATGCCGATGTTAATTTTGCTGGCCGCCAAATAGATAGAAAAAGCACATCCAGAACATGTTAATTTTTAGGACACGCACTTGTCTCTTGGTCTTCCAAGAAACAAAACTCGGTTGTATTATCTACAACCGAAGCTGAGTATATAGCAACAGGTGCATGCTGTGCTCAAGTTATATGGATGAAAAATACTTCAGAGGATTATGGAATTCACCAGAAAAACATACCTATAAAGTGTGATAACACTAATGCAATATGCTTAACAAAAAATTCTATTCAATGCTCTAGAACTAAACATATTGATATTAGACATCACTTTATATGAGATCATGTTAATAACCATGACATATCTCTAGAATTTATTAATATAAAACATCAATTAGCTGATATTTTTACAAAATCCTTGATTGAGGAACAATTTGATTTCATAAGAAGAGAAGTAGGTATACTAAATTTCTTTGATACTTGAGTTCCTCTTTAAATTTTTCTCTGGATTTTCTTAATTGAGTTCTATTTTTCGAGATCATTCACTATTATTTCTTTACTTAAGATAAGATTTGAATCATGGATTTATGGTATGTTTAATGAGCCATATAAAGTTTTTCATACAAATTTCCTTCTCTTACAAAAGTAGAACTTCAAAAATCTTATATGATAGTTGTGTGTGCACCAGATCTTACACGATGGAACCACATAATGTCGGCACCACACAAATTTGCATGACACCACAATGCAGCCAATGCTCACTGCCTGTAGGCAGTGGCACCGCCCAACTGGCAGTAGCACCGCCAGTGCTCACTAGTTGTAGGCGGTGGCCCCGCCCACAACTCAACACTATAAAAACCCAAGTTAGGGCTGGCGGTAGAACCAAACCCAACTTACTCTACACCTCTCCAAAGAGCCCAAATCCCTAATTCCTCTTACTCTCCCTCTAGTAACTCAAAAGAATCCTTATCCTCTACTAAATCAAGGATCAATCTCAAACCCCCCCTTTAGTGATCATAAGAAGGTTAAACTATTAAGGTAATCTCTAAACCAAATTGTTTCCTTCTTTGCATTATTTGTTCTTGCCTCTCATTTGTTCTTAATAAATATAGTCTCCATGATTTCTAGAAGATCCTCAAGGGATAAAGGGAAGAGGAGATCAGATGAAACCTATGACTTCCTACTATTTGATTCTCCTCAACATGCCCTTAAATTTCCAACCATAGAGTCTAGAAATGTTCATAAGGGGAAATATGTATATTTATAGGAATTAAGAAATTTGGAACCAATTTAATGGTTTGCTAACCTAGATATCCTCTCAATCCTTCAAATAAGTGAACATATCTATCCTAGACTTGTTAGGTTATTTTACAACAACTTACATAAAGATGAACACGATAGGGTCTCTACTTATCTCTTAGGACATCATATACCCATTACGGATATCGTAATTTGTAACCTCATAGGAATTACTGAGAAAAGTAGAAGTTGTTACTTTAGAAGACAATGGAATGAAGAATCAATTGAGACCACTTATTCTGATGCCTTAGGTACAAACTTTGGTAATCCAAATTTGTCTATCCTTCCAAAAAGCTGTGAACATTTACTACCCTTCAACACCAAATTGCTTTATCACTTCTTGATAAGTATTATTCTCCCAAAACAATATCATCATGATGAAGTTAGCCAAATAGAATTAGGTACGATGTATTGGATTATGAAGGGACATAACAATTATTTTGGTTACCTAATACAACAAAACATGATCGAACTATCAAAAATGGACATGATGCTTCTATATGGTGGCTTGATCACTAAACTAATACATGCATATGACATAGTCATTCCACCTGATGAAGAAATATTAAAACTAGATAGGTTCAACATCATAAATAGAAACCTACTAAGAAGATTAAGATGTATAGTAAAAAATGTGACATGGACTAGATTATCTAGAAGGACTGATCCCCTCCCACTTGATTCAGAACCTGAAACACCAATATTTAGGGGAAATCAATCTCCTCCCACTGGTCCCTTTGAGGCAACACCTCTAACAGAGCAAGCACTCTCCTCATCTATCGATGGCATAGGGACTCGAATGGATCGATTTGAACAATGTCAAGATCAAATTTTAACTAAGTTACAGTAGATTCATTGATAACTTAATCCTTATTTAGACATTTTGACTTGCCACCACCTAAATAGCTATATATGTCTTTTTGCTGATAATAAAGGGGGAGAAGTTGATGGAATCTCTCACTTTAATGTTATAAACTTTTGATATTGTGAACTTTTGATGTTGTGTTCACTTTCATGTTATGATCTCTTTAATGCTAAGAATTTTTAATGTTATTATACAATTATGTAATATCAAATTCTTAATATTGTGAACTTTTGATGTTGTGTTCACTTTCATGTTATGATCTCTTTAATGCTAAGAATTTTTAATGTTATTATACAATTATGTAATATCAAATTCTTAATATTGTGAACTTTTAAAAGCTATCATGCAAATTATATCATGATGATGTTTCATGTTAGACTATGCCCGAAGCATTTTATCATGAATAAAGTGATGAAATTATTTATTTAATATCTTGATGACTTAAAACTATGATGATGCACAATGCTTATGATTTCTAATTAAAATCGATTAAAGCTTAAATTCAAGTTTATATTATCTCAAGTATGGCATATAGATAGGGGGAGTTAAGGTTAACTCCATCACCAATTGGTTGTCATCATAAAAAAGGGAGAGATTGTTGAATGTCGAATTTTGATGATGAAATCAATTGACAAATTATTTGATCTAATCTATATGTTGAGATAAGTGTATAGGATTAACTACGATAGCAGTAAGACATAGAGCAAATATTGTGCCGGAGTCAAGATCGAGATCTCGTTGGGAGTTCGAGAGTTCATCGGAAGTTCGGATGTTCATCGGAAGTTCTGCCGAAATTAACTGAGAAGTTCAGGAGCTTGCTAAAGAAGCTCATCGAAACTCGCCAAGAAGATCATCGTAAAGTTTAAGAGCTTGCCGGAAGTCCGTTGGAACATTGCCGAGAGATCACCGGAAGCTTGTCGGAAGAATAATTGATATATCGGACCAAGAATGCTTCATTAAATGTCTTAATTATCATAGTTAGACCTTAAGTTGCATTAAGATTGTGAGGTAATCCCACTAACATAGTTAGGGGCCAACTAGGCCCTTAACAGGGCTGAATTGGGTCGGTTGAACAACTCATTCAGTACCTGAAGTCAAGGCCGGCGGTGGCACCGCTTGGGACTCAGTCTCCCAGGTGCTCTGGGCAATGGTATCATCGATAGTTAATACTATTACGTAGTGGTACCGCCCTATCAAGCAGTGGTACCACTTTGTCAAGTAGTGGTACCACCAGAGCTCGGTCTTCAAGCTCTGTCAGATGGTTGTACCACCTAGTGTCAGTCTACAGGTAATAGTACCACCCAATAATGGCAATGGTACCGCCAGTATCCTGAAATATGGGGATGTGACACTTTTTGACTCTAATTCTGAAGTCATTAGGGCCTATAAATACCCCACCCTTTTCTGCATGAAATGGTACGAAAGTGTGAAAAAAATCTTGAATTCTTGGGGTGTTAAAAGTGTTATAAAAGTGCAAAGAGTCCTCCCTTTTTAGTGTTGCGATTATTCAAGAGAGGTGTGAGACTTATAAATGTTATCTCTTAAACCCGTGAAAAGGAAAAAGAATTATAAAGAGGTATTGGTCTTTGCCTATTGAAGGAAGACCATCAGTGGACATCGGTGACCTCGTTGGAGGAGGAATCAGAAGTGGATATAGGTCACACTGACCAAACCACTATAAATTTTGATTTGCATTTCTATTATTGCTACTTACTTAATTTGCAATAGCTTCACTTCCTCCTTGGCTTTCACTACCTTTACGAACAAACACGCTTTCAAGTCATCTTTTGAAATCAGTTTTAATCGAATGAAAGATTTTTAAACCGACGTTTTAATCCGCTGCACTAATTCACCCCCCCCCCTCTTAGTGCCGACTCGATCCTAACAAAGGGAAGGATACAATAGTGTAAAATATTTCAAAACCTCACATTTCATCCCTAATTCATGCATGATACCAAAAATAAAATAATCATCACTATGGGCATATCATACATGATACTCAAGCATTCATGACACATCATTTTATTAAAAAATCATAGTATTGCACGCATCATTCCAAATCATAAATATTTAAAATCATGATGGTATCAAAATGTCAAATTACATTATATCCTATCATGCATGATCATAACTTCTCATTTGTATGCATTAACATAATATCATAAGTATTTCAAGCATAATTTCATATCATCATATGAAGAATATCAAGAAAAATTAATTGGGTGATGAGATATACACTTCATGAATACAAGGGAGTCATGAACCAAATTTCAAGTTGTGAATATTGAAAAATCAAGAGAAAAATTATGATTCTTTTTGGATGACTCAAATAGTGAAAAGAATAATCATATTAAATGATCTTGATTCATAAAAAAAATCTCATATTATAATTCCAAGAATTCACAAGAAAAATCATGATTCATTTGACAAAAAGATTATCGATTTATACATTTGAATAAATATTTTTAAACCATCATCACTTCAACTCATCGTGCATAATTTCAAAATGTAAAATCATTAAACATGATACAAATATTTATTTTCAAAACATTCCTCATTATTTTCAACTCATTCAATTTGTCAAATCAACAAAGTCACTTTCAAGAGATTCAAAATGAAATATAGAGATTTATCGATCTCTTGAAATACAGGTAATTTCCTTTCTCCCCTTTGTTATTGTAAATAAGAAAGAAGAAGAGGGAAATTATACATAACAAGACTTAAGTCATAAATTATCAAGATGTCAAGTAGCATATCATGGTTTAATAGGATAAGTCTCCTTTTTAGTGAATGGCAAAAAGAATCATAGGAGAATAAAGTATGAAAAATCTTGATTTATCAAAAACTTTCAAGTTGTAATCAAAAGAATATTCATGATTCATTTGGATAATTTTCCTCTTTAGTAAATGACAAAAAGAAACATAGGAGAAAAAGATTTCAATTCATACATAAGAAATCTTATGATTCATATAGAAAATTCCCTCTTTAGTAAATGAAAAGAAGAAACATAGAAGAACAAAGAAGATATCTTGATTCACGTAAAATAGAAGATATCTCAAGAGAAACTTTATGATTTGATTGGAAAAATCTCATTTAGATTCAAATCACAATATCTTTTTCATAGTCCAAGAGATTCATACAAATAGATTCATCAATCTCCTTTTTGAAAACTCGATAAGATAGGGATTGAGAAATTCTTAAGAAAAATATTTTCTTCCTTATTTTGCTTGATTTATTTCACACAAGCATGCCCAAGTGTTTTATGTCAAATCAAAACATGCATCATCATTTAAGACCAAAAAACAAATTTCATCATCAAAATCATCATGATAAAAAATATAACACATTAAACATAAGGCTTCTTTAAACTTTCATTTTTATATGTTTCATTTTATATGATTGATTTCATATAAGTATGCTTAAGTTTTTCATATGAAAACCATCCATCTTGTTTAAAACCGAAAAATAACTTTCATTACGATAAAGATCAATAAGTCATAAATCACAAAAATCACAAAAATCATCATGCATAATTTCAAAATATAAACTCATTAAGCATGATTTCATTGAACATAAAGCATCTTCAATCAAAATAAAAAAATAATATGAAAATCATCAAGATACATATTATTGCTTCTTAAAAATATACATAGGATTAATCATATTAGGTATACAAGCATTAGATTTAAATCTAATATTTTATTCCATTATCATAAAGAAATGCTATTGTCATGATCATATTTTTTTAATTTCTCAAAAACACTAGAAAGAAAGGCATGATCCCATTTTATTTATTTTTTTATATTTTATATACTAATTTAAAAATAACTCATGAAAAGTATCAAGTAATTTCAAAATAAATTAAAGAGGTTTTGGTTGAGTCACTTACCTTGTTGTCGAAAGCTACCAAAGCATGGTTCGCAATCTCGTCTTCGAATGTACTCATTTCATCCTCCACTATCACCTTGAGTGCCTTCTTCTTTTTTTATAGCTTCTTCATTTGCGGACATTTGCTTTTGAAGTGCCCCGGCCGATTGCATCCATAGCAAATTGTTTTATCCAATTTAAGTTTATTTTTATTTTTTTAATTATTGTTTCATGAACTTTTTAAATTTTATAGTGAGAAGTTCAAAGATATCATCATCATCACTTGAGTTATCACTCAAGTGGTATTCTATTGTTCGAAGTGTCAAATCCTTCATATTCTTTGGAATGTTGTTCTCGTATTTGTTTTATGCCATACAACTCATTTTATATGTCATTAAAGACCCGATAAGTTCTTCAAGTGAAAAATAGTTCAAATCCTTGGCCTCTTGAATGACCATTACTTTAGGGTACCAACTCTTTGGAATGGATCTCAATATTTTGTTAACAAGTCCAAAGTTAGAAAAACTTTTACTAAGCGCTTTTAGACCATTGACGACATCCGTAAACCAGGTATACATGTCTCTAATAGTCTCACTATTAGGATCAAGAACGGCACTAAGAGGGGGGTGAATTAGTGCAGCGGTAAAATCATGTCTTCAATAAATTTCGTTTTGATTAAAATCGATTCCGATGGAAACCTTTTCGTAAAGATCTTAACTTGAAACCCATTTGTAAATATATTGAAAGCAGTAAGCAATTAAAGAGGTTTGTAGTAAAGATAAATTGCATAAATAGAAATGCAAACCAGATTTTAGAGTGGTTTGGTCGTCGTGACCTACATCCACTTCGCTGATTCCTCTTCCATCGAGGCCACCGCATCCACTATTGGTCTTCCTTTAATAGGCGAAGACCAACCATCTTTTACAACTCGATTCTCCTTTTACCGGGTTTAAGAGATAACCCTTACACCCACACTCACTCCTCTCTCAAACTATTCTAACACTTAGAACTTTAAGAGGAGTTCACATAAGATTGCAGCAGCGTTTTCTTTCCTTTTTACTCTCAATACTTGTGTAAGTTAACTAGGGATAAGAGGGGTATTTATCTCATCCCGGGTTTCCTGGGTACAGGCGTGTTAGGACTCTAGCTAGGAGAGTCCT